>JARFJB010000821.1:6533221-6583221 GCA_036346205.1 Vesta saturnalis
ATCGATTATTTATGTTTTATGCAATTTTTTGATACTACGCGTAATTTAGCAGCAAAAAAATTCCAGGTAAAACTTAAGTGTTGGTTCAGATTTTTTCAATATCTGTGATTTTATAAGAAAAAATGCATATATATTTTTTAAAGAAAATTTAATTTTGCATAACTTCATATAGTTTCTTAATATAACGCAAGGTAAGTCTAAAAATTAATTAAATATGAACGAAAATCGTTTCACTGTATTATTGATATCTTAAAAAAGCGGGCGGCTTTGGAATTTTTGTTTTAAGTTAATATGTATTTACGTCTATTTAATCTCTATCTGACATGAAGTTTTATACGTCATTATGTCATAAGTAGATTGTTGTTTTTGTTTTTACAATGTTGCCTGTTTTCGTTATGAACGTATGAAAAAAAGGTTGCATAATTATCCTAAAAATTATAATTAAAATTATTTTATTTCGTTTAATTTTTACCTTCTAACCTACTATCGCTAAATCGACTTGTTAGCTAATTTTCCAAATTTTGGCCAAGTTTCACCAAGATCGGCCATGATGTCTGTGTCTGCGTGCGTGCGTGTGCGTGTGTCTGCGCGCGTGTGTGTGTGTATGCTTGCGCGTCCGTGTGTGTTTGTGTATGGATGTATGTTAGTATCCACGATAGCTCCAGAACGAAAATACCTACGTACTTAAAATTTTGTATTTAAGCTTGTTTTCATTTGGCTTGGAGCTGATTAGATTTTGGGAGAAATCCAGCGGGGAGAGGGGCGGGGGTTATTATGGTCAGTTTTTGGTTTTTATCAAATATTTCTAAAACAGCTGCATGTTTCGAAGATATAAAAATACCTAGTTATAGACCTTAAACATGTCGATTAATTATGTACTATGCAATTTTTTGATACGACGCATAATTTAGCGGTAGAATTTAAGTGTTAGTTCAAATTTTTTCAATATCTGAATAATTTTTAACTCCATTTTTGTAATTGAAGATTTTCTTTCATTCCTCCCACAAGGTCCTTGTAATCTTTAATTAAATCACTGTTAAGAAATTCACTACACTTTTTTCGTGCCTATCCATGACAATTTCTCTTCTTTTCTCAGTGTCGGTTCTTTTTGTCGAGGATGATGGTAAGCTCAGGTATGATGGCAACCCCTGCAACTAACTTTGGACTTCTTAATGGTAATTTGATCTCCATGCCATCTTTATTAAGATAAGTTTCAAAATGAATAATTTCTGTATCCAGAAAATGTTCGCTACATATAGCAGTATGAGCGGAAGATTTCCAATTGTCTCGTGGAATTGTACGAATCCAGATCTGCCTTAATACAGGATCCGATGGAGGTTTAAAAGTTGACTTTTTTCCATGTTCCTTTACATCACTATCATAATTTGATTTACATCCAGGGACACAGCAATGTCGTGGAATTCTAAAAACAGATTCGATATAAATAATTTATTCCAATAATTACCAATAATAGTTTAACCAAAGACACAAAATAAGAATTTCTAACCACAAAACAAAAACTTACGATAGAAGGAATTTATGTATACTTATTTTTTAATTTGAAATATTTCTGTCTTGAATAAATACAAACGTTTTCAATGATGTATGATTTGCGGATAAATTGCGCAAAACGCACTACAATAATTATTCGGAACACTAATAAGATTTTAATTGTAGCTATTATATTTTTCGAATACCATATCACGTATACCAACATTCTATTACTACAATATAATGTTGTTTTACCAATATACAATATATTTTTTTAAATTTAAAATATGTAATAAGTAATATACACATGATTTAAATCGAATTTCAATTATTTACAAGCATAAACACTACGATGGTCACCATACTGCAGAACTACCAGGCGGTGTTGCCAAATTTCTTGTGCATGGCTTGTAAATAAAGAAGGCTATGATTGAACTAATACTTAAATTCTACTTTAGGATTTTTTTTGGCGCTACATTACGCGTCGTATCAATAAATTGCATAGAACATAATAATCAATCTGTTTAAGGTCTATATCTAGGTATTTGCATATCTTTGAAATATGCGGCAGTTTCAGAAATATTTGATAAAAACAAATAATTGCCCCTTTTCGCCGCTGGATTTCTCACAAAATCTAATCAGCTCCAAGCGAAATGAAAACAAGCTTAAATACAAAATTGTAGGTACGTAGGTGTTTTCGTTCTAGAGTTATCGTGGATTCTAATATACATCCACACAGGCCGTGCGCACACTACCACGCACACACCACACACACACACGCACACACACACAGCACAGCACACACATGCACACACACAGTCATAGCATAACGACGATAGCACACACAGCACACGCGCACACACGCGCGACACACGCGACAACGTTACACACAGGAATATTAACACAAAGTTATTACACAAAATTACACACACTTCACAACTTCATTATAAAATTACACACATGTCATATTACCACAGATGAACCAAACATACTTTTTAAATGTGACACCTAATATTATTTCAAATTTGGATTAAACTTCATCACTACTGTACCAGTGTTACAAATCTATTTCTTTAAGATTACCAATTGAATAGACATCAAAACTCGAACACATGGCTTTATGTTCTTTTATTTTTATTAAGCACTCCCTATAGCCAAAATCGTTACTTTCTGAGATATTTTCGTGGGTAATATACTAGTGTTATGATTATCATCGGTGATAGCTCGAGTAAAACCGATTTTCTACAGGTTTTATCATGGTATCACGATTATTAATCATAACACGTTTATTTGTAAAGAATATAATGAACGTTAATAGAAAATATATTTTTTAAAGTTTACAATTTTAAACGATCAGTTACTGTATTACAGTTGCAAGATAATCAATACAATTATTTATTTCTTTGAAACTTTTTGTCACTTTGACAGTAAACTATTTTATTCATTAAAATCATGCGACAGTCAACATGCGGTGATAAAATTATCACTCTTTTGATAGTATTCAATATATATATATATATATATATATATATATATATATATATATATATATATATATATATACTGTGTAGTCATTTAAGTATGCAACATATAATTTTTTTATTAATCGCTCGTCAAAATACAGGTATTGCCAAAAGTTGGTGCATGTTTGATAACCATTTTAGGTGCACGTAGAATGGTTCCAAGTCAAACGGTATACACGGTAGGTCAAAAAATATAAAAATTGCACAAGAGTAAAGTACCCTTATTTCAAAAAATTCGGCAAAATTTAATAAAGAAATGTTATTTAGAATTAAAAGTTATGCCCGAATACCAAAGAGTGGTCCTCTAATTAATTTTTTTTTTTTTTTTTGGAAAAGGTTAGTAATTTGGCTATTTTTTTTGCATTTTACCAAAACATGTTGATAACTTAATCAAAATGAAATCAATCTGGCACAATTTTATTAAAACTCGAGCCTATTTGAGGCAATCACTAACTTCATGTTTGTTGCAACGATATTAAACATAAGTTTAAAATTTCGAAAAAAAAAAATCTTAACATGGTAAAAAATCTGTAATCATAATACGCATATTCAAAAACTCTAATCCAAAGTGGAAAAGCTTTATTTTAAATGCTTATTATAAACACCGTACAAATTAATGGATGAGATTTGATTCTACTAAATTGATCGACGATATCCATGATTATTTTAAAAGAAATGATTTTAGTAAACATTTTGACATTTTAATGACATTAAGTGTTCATTATTATTTGATTATTAAGTTTATTTGATTTCAAAATATGCCTCCGCCAAGACAGTTAACGTTAACGGAAAAAGCAGAATTAGTTTTAATATGTGGAGATAACTACAAATCAGTGCGTGAAGCAGCAGACATTTTCAACCAAAGGCATCCTGATAATAACCCAATCCATTATTCCACAATAAGCAGAATTTTAATGAAATTTAAACAGACAGGATCTTTAAATTATAATTACAAGAAACAACGCACCAAAACAGTTTGTAATGAAGAAAATCAGTTACAAGTTCTTCAGGCAGTTGTTGAGAACCCTAGAAAATCCACTAATGAAATTTATAAATATACGGGCGTAAATAGAATCAGTGTCAAGAATATTTAAAAAAATAACAAGTTCCATGCCTATAAGCCAATGTTTATTTGCACATTTCAAGAGCGGGACTATGACTTGCGTTTTGACTTCTCCATGTGGATTCAAGGAAAAATAGAAGAAGAACCTAACTTCCACAAACACATTCTTTTTGGGGATGAATCCACATTTACCACAAATGGCGTTGTCTCGTCCCAAAATTGTAGGTGGTGGTCGGGTGAGAATCCAAATTTTGTCATTGACAGTAAGAACCAATATTATCAAAAAACAAACATGTGGTGCGGTATTATCAACGAAAAGTTAATAGGATCATTTTTTTTTTCGTCAAAACCTTACGGGGGATACCTACTTACAATTTTTACAAAACGAACTAACGGACTTTGTTGATAACATGAGCTTAGAGGAGAGACGTAAACTTTGGTTTGTACATGATGGATGTCCCGCGCATTCGGCTAGAATGGTTTCTGATTGATTAAATGAAGAATTTGGTGATAAATGGTTAGGGCGAAATACCGATCCACGTTGGCCTCCTCGTTCGCCAGATCTTACCCACTAGACTTTTTTTATGGGTAAATTTAAAACAAAAAGCTTATAAAGATCGACCATTTAATAATCTCGAGGAGTTGGAAAACTATCCGATTTCATTGCGAAAATATTCCGGAAAGAGTATTGCGATCTACTCTAAATGAATTTTATGATCGGACAATTAGATGTATTGAACGACAAGATGGGCATACGGAGACTCGTCGATAGTTTTGTTGTTGTGTACATATTATTTAATTTTTTTTCTTAATAATTTTTGTTCGTTTATTTTGATTTTGTAAATCATTTAAAATAAAGCTTTTGCACTTTGGATTAGAGTTTTTGAATATGCGTATTATGATTAGTGATTTTTACCATGTTAAGATTTTTTTCGAATTTTAAACATGTTTAATATCGTTGCAACAAACATGAAGTTAGTGATTGCCTAAAATATTAAAAATCTAATTTAATTTTTCATATAGGCTCGAGTTTTAATAAAATGGTGCCAGATTGATTTCATTTTGATTAAGTTATCAACATGTTTTGGTAAAATGCAAAAAAAAAGATTGCCAAATTACTAACCTTTTTCAAAAAAAAAAAAAATTAAAAATTACTTAGAGGACCACGCTTTGGTATTCGGGCATAACTTTTAATTGTAAATAACATTTCTTTATTACATTTTGCCGAATTTTTTGAAATAAGGGTACTTTACTCTTGTGCAATTTTTATATTTTTTGACCTACCGTGTATACCGTTTGACTTGGAACCATTCTACGTGCACCTAAAATGGTTATCAAACATGCACCAACTTTTGGCAATACCTGTATCTTGGACGAGCGATTAATAAAAAAAATTCCCATATGTTGCACACTTAAGTGACTATATATGTATATATATATATATATATATATATATATATATATATATATATATATATATATATAGAGTCACGACTGACGCGACGGAGTTTTAAGAGAAAACTAGATATATTTTTTTATTTTTGTGGCTAGGACATTGTGTAGGTCTATTAAGGCTACATTTTTAAAATAATTTCAAATATACAGGGTGCTTCAAAAAAGAGTGGCATATCAAAGTTATGTTTTTTTAAATGGAATGCCCTATATTTTATCACATTTTTAAATTAAGTATGAAAAATAAGATAGACTGTCGTTAGGGTTCCATATACCTAAATACAGTGCGTTTCGATTTATTTTGATTTTTCTGAAATTGCATGGTTTTGGAAAAAAATTAATTGTTACCAAATGAAACTAATTTTGTCAAAACCGCTTGAGGATCTCGAAAATAGATTGTTCCGTTGATTTATTTGGCAATTTAATTGCGTGTTCAGATTTTTCGGTTGTATTATTAATACATTCATACTATAATATCTTCCTTATCGCAAATGGAACACCCTGAATATTTTAGATCTGTCATATGACCAATTCAATGAATTGAGGTAATTTTGAAATTTAAGGTTTTTTTATGGGACTTACAGGACGTAAATGTTTTTACAAATAACGTTTGTCAATCATTTTTTGAATCGAGTAATTAGCAAAGATATTTCAAGTTAGTATGAAGTCACTTTTAATTAAAATATTATTTATTAAACATGTATATTGTAATGACTAAAAACGATTCTACCAAGCTGAATTCTAATCTATTGTGCTATTGTCAAAATGACAAGTATTATTAATTAACAATATGTCAACATATCAAATCATATTCAACTTCATCAAAATTTATATGGAACATATTTTGAAAGTCGAATTGATTTCTGTTTAACAGTCCTCGAAAAAATCGGTAAAGAAGATAATTTTGATCAATGCGTGTTGTTTATCGATGAAGCAACGTTTCATAATAATGGCCATGTTATCGTCATAACTACGATTATTATGATACCGAAAATAATTATTTATTGCATACGCCAGACCACCAGAATCGATGGAGCATTAATGGAATGACGGAACAATTGGCGATGAAGTTATTGGTCCATATTTCTTCAACGGCACTTTAAAGGTCGCAAATTCTTAAACCTTTTTTAAAACGACTTTTGGCTACTTTTTAGAAAATATTCCATTACACATCAGACAAAAAATATGGTTATAATTAGTGGTGCCCCTGCACATATTTCATGACGTGCAAGGGAATATTTAGACCGAAAATTTCATAACAAATGGATTGGAAGAGGTACCCAATTAACTTGCCTCCTAGATCTCTAGACCTCACTCCGATGGATTTATTTTTATGGTGTTATATTAAAAATCCAGTGTATGCTACTCCTCCTACTACTGCAGGAGACATGATAGACCGGATTAAAAATGCATTTGGAACCGTCACTCCTGTTATGTTGCAAAATGTAAGACGTTCGCTAGAAAAGAGAACTCTGGGTTGAAAAAGATGGCAGTCATTTCGAGCATTTTTTATAATAGTTATGTGAAATTGTTAAGAATAATAATGTTATTTAATATATTCGTGATATTGTTAAATATTGTTGAATAACTTTGAAACGTGAAGGTTTAGGTATAGGATACCTTAGTATTTTTTGGAAGATCATTGAATTGGTCACGTGACGGATCTAAACTATACAGGATGTTTCATTTGAAATACCGGAGACATTATAGTTTGAATGTATTAATAATGCAACCGAAAAATCTGAACACCCAATATAGTAGTAGTAGCAGTCTCTTTTCGAGTTCCTGAAGCAGTTTTGACAAAATTAGTTTCGTTTGGTGACAATTAATTTTTTTCCAAAACCTTGCAATTTAAGAAAAATCAAAACACTCTGTATTTAGGTATAGGTAACCCTAACGAAAGGCTACCTTATTTTTCATACTTAATTAAAAAATGTGATAAAATATAGGGCGTTCCATTTCCAACTCTGATATGCCACACTTTTTTGAAGCACCCTGTATATTTGAAATTGTTTCAAAGTGTAGCCTTAATGGACCTACACAATGTCCCAGACACAAAAAGAAAAGAATATATCTAGTTTTCTCTTAAAACTCCGTTGCGTCAGTCGTGACTCACCCTGTATATATGTATATATATATATATATATATATATATATATATATACGTTGGAAGGTAAAAAAGAAACTCCTGTAGTAATTAACTACTTACTTTTGAAACAATGTGATCATAGTTTACTGAAGTAACAACGAATTGTTTTCCAGAAGCTGCTATACCAATATGTATGTGAGAAAATTTTCTTTACGAAGTGTCCTATAAATTAAAATGATCTACTTAAACATTGCATATGGAAAGTTAAAGGATGTTCCTTAATGAAGCGCTAATACACACAATACTTACCCGACTTTTAATCCGTTTTTCTCTAGATTTGTACTGCCTACCACTGTAAATCCAAGACCAATGAACAGAATATCATAGGGTGGAATATAAGTACCTCTTTACTATGTTTTGCTGCTTTTACTGTTCTGGAGGCTGATTTATAAAACTATACAAACTTCATCTTTGGTATGCTTTTTAATTGTGAAATTCATCAAAGTTTTCAAATTCGGTGCCCTCGCATATGTCTAAATCAACTTCAATCTTGTCCACAATATACCTAATTTATTTGGTACCAAGTTTTCAATAATTTTGTCAGTTTCATAGCTTTCTTTTTGTTCGACTCAATAATCTGTATTCTAATCATGGATTACACATACCGTTGAGAAATTTCAGGCCGTTCAGGTTCTATAAGATTAAGGTTATAATTTATAAAACGCAGTCCGACCATTCAGATCGAAAAAGTTTCAACACGACCTGACCGTGCACGAGTCACTTACTCCCTTATTTAAATGACACTATATTAGAGCCATTACTGGAATGTTTCGTTTCTATCAAATTTTAGTTCCAATTGATACGAACATCCCGCAAACTATGTAGTTTAGACGAAAAGGGACTGTTTCTCTATCTCATATTAAATTATTTATTTGGGTACATTTAAATTGGACCTAAGTTTTGTAAGTGAATTAAGAAAATTATAGTTTTCTTATTAGAAAATGACATATCAAAAATTCATATTTTTAGCAGTGACATTTATATGCCAATTATATTACCATGAGAAATTGATCGAGACTAAGGAAATAATATAATTTACAAAAAGCACGCAGAAGAGAAGGTTAGTGAAAAATATATTTCGTATAGTATGTAATGTCTGGACAATACCTCTTAATTATATTGTCAAACGAGATTTTTAAACAAGAGAATGAATCAATATTGAGCTCTTCTTGTTATGACTTACAGGCAAAATCCTAATACCTAATGCAATGCATAACATTGAGATTAGCATATTGAGGACAACTTCTTTATCACACTTTTTTGTTATTGGTTTACCTTGCCCCGGCACATAAAAATTGGCCGTGTGGTAACTATTTCAGACTACGTTTCTAAATCCAAACATAAACGGTAAGTAAAAAAATTCGAGAACGGTTGGTTTTCCGTTTGTTGGCTTTAGGTTAAACCAAAAATTACCATATTTTTTTAATGGAACATCCGGTAATATTTTTATTATCATATGAACAATAACAAAATTGTATTAAGAAATGTCAATATCAAGGTTTTTTTTTTAGAGAATTGACGAAATATTAAAAGAAAATTTAAGGGAACGGGACCTAAAATGACATAAGTTGTATGAAACTCAAATTTGCCCTTTTACGTAAGAAAATTAGACAAATATATCGGTAACATTGCAAGTTAGAAACTATGCCTTGCTTAGTAAAGTTTGGACATTCTACTTCCATTATTTTGAAAACCACTGAAGATAGGTGTAGGGAATGTTACAGAAGGTCTCATTAAAATCAATCATATAATCAAAAAATGTAAAAAATATACATTTAAAAAAAGTTTGTGTTGTCACGCTTTTGTGAGACATCCTGTATAAGTACAAATAATTTTGTGCATCTGATACTTCCCCATAACATTTGTATTTAATTTTTTTCTATCTAGTCAAATTAAGTTGTTATCTTCCATCCACACACTGATTGGCACCTTGTATATGTATATGTACAGGGTGACATAGAAAATAGTGCCATGCATAGTGCCACGCGATAGAGGACACTAAAATAAGAAAAAAAGTTCCTATGAACTTAGGTCCGCAACGCCTTCGTTTGTTGAAGTTTAATTATTTTTTTTGTTTTTTTCTTAATATCTTCTTACAATGATGTAATAAGCGGACGAAATTTTGTATACACGACAATTCCACCTATTTTCAAACCTCCTTTCAAAAAATTTCCTTACCACTCAAGAAAAGTGAGCTAGCTTGCCATCAAGCATAAGGTCCACTCTTGCAACAATGTTCAATGAAACATCTAATAATGTGTTCAGGTTATTCCTTTTCAACAGTGCGACGAGTTCTGGAAACTCCCACTATTAACTTTTTTTTTAAACATCTTCACCACCCATCTTCATCCAAACGCCTATGCACGTCAATAAATGTTCGAACATTAGGAACCTGTCCTGAAGGATATCATTCTCGATAGATACGTTGAGCTTTGGAGAAATTTGACCGAGCTTCTCGGTCAAATTTGCTTGCATCGGATGCATTTTTCTCGTAAACCGTTGGTCCTAGCGACTTCAATAAGGTATACCTTTCTGAAGCAGAAAATATGGGAAAACAAATTTTCCAGTCGAAAATGACATTCATTGTAAGGCAAAAAAGTTAGGACCGATTCAAACAAGATGGAAACCTGTATGTGGTGCCCTCTATCAGTAATAAAAGAACTAAGGTCATATTTGAATTCTGCATGATAAAAACCCCTGTATACAAAATTTCGTCCGCTTATTACATCATTGTAAAAATATATTAAAAAAAAAACAAAAAAATAATTAAACTTCAACACCCTATATCTTTTAAACGAAGGCGTATATATATATATATATATATATATATATATATATATATATATATATATATATGGTTATTTAATATGGAAACTTGGAAATATTAATTTCTGTGATAATTTTCCGAAAAAATCCTTCCACTCGTCTCGACTTTTATTTTTTAATGCGCACATTTTGACTCATCGGAAACTTTTTTCTCACCATATTTAAAATATTTGGATAGGCGGTAAAATTCTAAAAATGACTTATGCACTGCAGTTGATAATTTCCAGAAAAAGTGGTATTAAAATTTAAAGATTCAAGTCCCAAAATTGGGCTATTCTTGCAACATAATTACTATTATTACAACAAACCACATCGATAAACATTAAAAACTGAAGATTTAATTCAACAAAAATAACAAAACTAACAAAACTATATTTAATTCAACAGAAGTAACAAAACAACATTTAATTTAGAAAAACGGTCAAAATAACATTTAAAGGAGATTGTAGTCCACGGAACTTCTTGACAGAGAGCAAACCTGTATAGGAAATTCTGTAAAACGTTTGTGATTGTTTCTGCAGTGATTGATCGAATTTCGGCACATATTCTTTGTTTTAAGACCTCGAGAGTATGAGGCCTATTCACAAACACTTTGCTTTTAAGATAACCCCGTAAAAAGAAATCTAACGGGGTAAGATCTTGTGATCGCGCAGGCCATTCAATAAAACCCCTTCTTCCAATCCATCTGTTTGGAAATATTTCGTTTAAATAATTGCGGACCAATAAATCATAGTGTGCAGGTGCCCCATCTTGCTGATACCATAACATGTCGTTTGGTATATTTGGGTCGTTAACATTTGGAAATATTTCCTCCAGGGCAGAAACTAAATCGTTTCTTAAAAAATCCCAGTACTTGGGACCCGTTAGAGAGCTATCGATGAAGAATGGGCATAAAACTTTATTACCCAAAATTCCTGCCCATACGTTCAATTTTTGTGGGTACTAGGTATGTACTTCCTCCATCCAGTGTGGATTGTTCGGAGCCCAGTATCGATAATTTTGCCCATTAACGGTTCCATTCCAATGAAAAGTGGTTTCATCTGAAAATATTACATGGTTCAGAAAATTTGGATCACTGTTGCATCTGTTCATCATTTCGTCACTGAACTCTATTCTACTATCAGGGTCGTCTTCATTCAATTCTTGTGTTAGAACCATCTTATAAGGGTACCATTTATGTTTTTTTAAGTAACTAAGGACGAAAATTTTGTTAATCTGATGGTCAACCGCAAGTACTCTAGAACCAGTGTGCGGATTGTCTTGCAAATCCAATGAGATATTTAGCTGGGTATATTCCGAAATTGGCGGACGACCTCTAGGACCATCTTTTACATGCCCCAGTTCTTCAAATTTATGTTCAATTTTAGTGACCGTCGATTTTGCAATTGGGTTGTCCGGATACTTATTATTGAAACATTCACACACCTCGCCTCATATTACCACATCCTCTCAAAATCAAAATTTCAATTCTTCGCATTTCGGTTAAATGTCGAACCATTTTCTCACTTTTAATTAAATTGAACTTGCGTGATTGCTTAAGTAATTTACAATTTAACGTCAAAACAATTAGTGAATATGACAAATGTCAATGGCAATAATCGACAGTCTTGATTTTGAGGGGATGTGGCAATATGAAGTGAAAATTAATTGCATGAGATCTGTAAAGATTTAAATTATACTTAAGAATTCGGATAATACAGTTACAAACTCGATAGTCCGTAAAACTGAACAGTAAAAAAAACTGGAAAATTTAAAGAATCGTCGTAGAGGTCGTAGAGAAATTTCTGAAAATGTGCAAATATCTGTATGTACTGTATATTTTGTTGAATTTCCGAAAGAATTCGCACACTAGGCCTTTTTGAAAAGGCCCCACAAACCCTAGGACCTAAAACATCGAATACGTGCCGAAATTATAGCTATTATTGCAGAAACAATCCACAACATTCTTCAGAATTTCCAGTACATACTTCTTATCTGTCAGAAGTTTGTGGATTTTATGTTCGAACACCTTTAAGTGTTGTTTTGTTACTTTTGTCGAATTAAATATTCAGTTTTTAATGTTTATCGATGTGTTTTGTTGTAATAATAGTAATTCTATTGCAAGAATAGCGCAATTTTGAGACTTGAATCTTTGAATTTTGATACCACTTTTTCTGGAAATAATCAACTGCAGTGCAATACTTTTACACATCGTCATTTCTAGAATTTCACTGCCTATCCAAATATGATGAAAAAACATATGGTTGCTATTAAAAAAAAAGGTGTGATGACGTCATAGCTCTTTTAAATATGGCGAGAAAAAAGTTTTCGATGAGTCAAAATGTGCGCATTAAAAAATAAAATCAACGGGTCTTAGAATTCTTTCGGAAAATTATCACAGAAATTAATATATATATATATATATATATATATATATATATATATATATATATATATATATATATATATATATATATATATATACATATACATACTTGGTCGTAAAGGAAGGAATAAATTCAATATCTCGTAAAGCACAATTTTTTCAAAAATCAGCTCGGACCCGTCGATTTTATATTTTTTAGGGGCATATTTTACGAAAAAAAATTTTATACAGGGTGTCTCAAAAAAGATTTGCTAAAAAATTTTTTTTCAAATTGCAACCCAATATGTTTATTGCATTTTTGGATTACCCTTACAATTCTAAACATTTGTCATGTAGCATGTGCTATACCTAAGTCCAAGCGTTTTGGAGTTATTCGCATTCAAAATTTAAAAATTGAAAAAAGATCATGAAGAAAACGAAAAATAAAATAATTTTTATAACGTTTTATTATATCGAAAACAAAGATTCGTAAACTTAAAAATAATTTTATTTCAGCAAATGTTCGAAATGTCCTCCGTTAGTCAACTGACAATAGCCTAATCGATCTACAAATTCCTGCACATTTCGAACCATTTCGCGCGTTAGTTGACTAACGGAGGACATTTCGAACATTTGCTGAAATAAAATTATTTTAAGTTTACGAATCTTTGTTTTCGATATAATAAAACGTTATAAAAATTATTTATTTTTCGTTTTCTTCATGATCTTTTTCAATTTTAAATTTTGAATCGAATAACTCCAAAACGCTTGGACTTAGGTATAATGCTACATGACAAATGTTTAGAATTGTAAGGTAATCCAAAAATGCAATAACATATTGGGTTGCAATTTGAAAAAACATTTTTTAGCAAATCTTTTGAGACACCCTGTATAAAATTTTTTCGTAAAATATGCTTGAAAAAATATAAAATAGACGGTCCGAACGATTTTGAAAAAATTGCTTTACGAATTATTTCTTGCATATTTATATATATATATATATATATATATATATATATATATATATATATATATATATATATATATATATATATATATATATATATATATATATATATATATATATATATATATATATATATATATATATATACATACATACATACATACATACATACAGGGTGATGCTTTACTATGATTTCCATATGAATATGGGCCGCAAACGCTTCGTTATAAAATAATATGTAATATTTGGTACTGGGTGTACAACTAAGAAATGCGGGCGGCCATAACTCAGAAACTATTTGAGATTCAACAGTAAAATAAAAAATCTTATAACAAATGTGGCTAAGAGAAAATCCTGCAAATTATTTTTAATTTCCGGCCATTGCCGCCAGAGTTCGTTTCACTGATTTCAAATTGAAATTCCCATTTTTTGGGCAATTTTCCTTAGTAGTGTATTTAAATAATATATGAATTGTAACCCAGTGCTTAATATGTAAAACTTTGTTTAATGAATTTTTACGATTTCTGTCAAAATAGTGGGAGGGGAAACCGTATAACGTGTTACTGGGAAAAATCGGGTAACTTCGAAACGGGTTACCTGAATTTGTCAAGATTCGTCTCGATGTTAAAGGAATACTTGATATTATCAAACAAATCCAAAACCACAACAATCTCCGTTTACCAATAGAGGGCACAACTTGTTGACGGAACAAAACGATCGACTTTTCCAAAAAATTCAAATGATACCAAATGTTTTCACTACTAGTGGAAGGAAAATTAATAAGGAGTATTTAAAAAAAAGTATGTCAATAGGTCTTATAAAACTGAAGATATAGTCAAAAATGTGGTAGTGTAACTGGTAATTTGAGGTATAGACAAATCGTATGCTTAAAATGAATAAGTAGACTATGAAAACTTTAATTTCTTTCAAATTTTCTGTTCTCCTGAAAAGGACCGATTTAATAAATAATACTTTCAATAACGTCCTAAGTGCTCAAACTGCCGACTATCATTTTTAATACACAATGTGATCTTATCTCTTGTGGACTACACTACCTACACATTCAATTTCTGCACCGGTATTGAACGTATTCCCTCTTGGATTCTATTTAGTAGGTCTTCTCTTGTCACTCTTGTTTGACATACCATATCCTTCAACCGTCCCCATCAAAAGAAATCCAACCAAGTTAAGTCCGGAAAAGGTAGAGGCCAGGGGAATATGCTCCCTCTACCTATCCACCAGCCTGGAAATATTTTATCAAGAAGTCGTCGTACATATAATGAAAGATGTGCTGGGCACCCATCATGTTGGGAGAACATTGTCCTTCTGGTTTGAAGGTCAATACCTTCAAGTCAGCCGGGTAGTTGGTTTTGAAGAATGTCTAAGTAGACCCTGCGAGTCAATGCTCTTTCGAACACCACTGGTCCGGCGATTATACCACACAGACATTAATTTTTTACCTCCATTGGTGCTGCACCTCGCGTAGCCAATAAGGATTGTCTCTCGACCAGTAATGCATATTATGCTAATTTACTTTTCGGTCACAACTAAAAGTGGTTTCCTCTGTCCACCAAATTCGAGATAATAGTTGAGGATCCTCTTGTGTCATTAGCCAGTTGCAAAAGTTCAACCTTCTATCAAAAACCTTAAGATATCAAAACTTGATGAAGGACAATATGATATGGATGGAATCTAAAAAGGTAGGAATATTATGCGTTGGAATGCAGGAATAGTATACGTAGGAATGAAGGAATAAAAAATATAAATATAAATAATACTAAACATTTCTTATCATGTCTGGAAATCAAATTTAGAATATCACATAATTCGCGCTGCAACAGTTGCATTTTGCATGCATTCAAAATGTGAAATAGGAGGAAAATAGGACTGAAGAGTTTAATAAGGAGAATGTAGAAGGAATAGTGAATGAAACTGGGGAGGATATTGGGTTAAATGAGAGAGAAAACGGTAGGAATGTTAAAAAACGGCAACAGGCATGGGTGAAATCACTGGTAAAATATGGAGGTGCAAAACTTGTGTGAATTATTCAACCCATGTCTTAAGTGTGGAAAAGTTCCGAGGAATAAGTCTGCTCAGTATACCTGGTAAAGTATTTGGAGAAGTACTGATTGATGGTATCACGACAACACGTCCCTACTAAAATGTCGCTGCCGTAAAGTTAGGAATTGACGTTTTTGTGCGGCGACGTTTATGATCGCGACGAACGTTTTGTGGCGGCGATGTTTTATCTGCGACGTTTTGACAGGGACGTTTTGTGGAATCCTGATCGATGGAGTACGTGAAACTACCCCAACTAAGATTTTGGATGTGCAGGGTGACTTCACGCCATGCAGATGATATGTTGATCAGATGGTTGCTCTCCAGCAGGCGATTGAAAAGTGTTTAGAACAGAAGCTGTACTGTGCATTTGTAGATCTGGAGAAAGCATATGGCCGAGTGAATAAGGAGAAGCTGTGGGCTATATTATATGAATATGGCGTAAGTAAATGTTTAATAAATGGAATAAAGAATAGCTGGGCATGTGTTAGGGTGAGAGGAGGTTAGAGTGAATACTTAAGTATTGAGCAAGGAGTCCGACAAGGCTGTGTGATGTCACAGTCGTTGTTCATAAATAAATGTACCGATACAAATGTTGTAATGGTTGGTGACGGAAACATACGAGTTCTGGTGCATGAAGATGACACAGTCTTATTAAGCGAGAATGCTGATGAGGTACAGCACCTCTGAAGAAGTTTTATAGTATGGATCTAAATGTAAACGTTAACAAAACAACGATTGTGGTGTTCATTCGGGAAGGTGAAAAGGAGAGTATTACTATTTACTCTGCATGATTAAGTTGTGGAAAAATTTGACGAGTTGATACATCTGGGTAGATATACGCATAGGCATATGCAGATGGTACAATCGATGGCGAGATTAGACGGCGATCAATGGTGATTGGCAGTGTATATAGACGATAATGAAAAACTAAAGCATGTGCGTAGCTGTGAATGTCATAAAAGCACGAAAGCAAAATAAATGCCATGGGCATGCGATTCCTGAGAATTGCATGCGGTGAAACGAGAAGGGATAAGATTAAGAATAGTGTATAATGGAGTGTGGCGAAGACAAGACGATGATTGATACGTATAAAAGTATTACGTTGGTTTGGTCACATCGAAAGAATGAACAACACGCGGTTAACAAAACAGATATATGTGTGTGAAGTTGGAGGGGCCTGGTAGGCCGCGTTAAACTGGGCTAAATGCAGTAGTGTGTATGATAAAAGAAAGGAAGTTAAGAACGTGTCAGAGACAATGTATGAATCTTGCGTAAGCTAGGGAGGTACGCGGGGATATGGAATCATGGAGAAAGATTGCAAATGAAAATTAAACAGGAAGCAGGGATTGTTTTACTATTCCTCAAGGGAATGGCGTAACTGGTTATGTTACGTTATGAAAATTTCAAACTTTTTCACTTAAAAATAATATGTAATAATAAATTAACACTTCAGTCTTAGCCTTACGAATAGCATGTTCTAAGTGCCCTCCATTACGTTGGATGCATCTGTCGTATCGTTTGTGTAATTTTCCTTTTTAATTGTTTTATTGTAGACGGAGGGTTATCTCGGAAAACCAATAGTTTCAGCATACCCCAAATAAATACGTCCAATGATAAGTATGGAGAATGAGATGGAAAAGAAACATCGGTGAAACGTAAAATCACATTGTTTGTAAACGTTTCCCGCAGAAAAGTTCTTGTAGCCTGTGCTGTGTGGCACATTGCCCCATCTTATTAAAAAAATGGCTACCGAAGGGTTTCTTGTTCTGCAATACCTCCAAAAGTCATCTACAAACGGTGTGACAACTTGTGTAATAAGCGCTCTTGATTAACAGTGTCTGCATGTCCGTTGTCTTCAATTAAGCAAGCCCCAATGATTCCTCGCCAGGCTGCGTACCAGACGGTTATTTTTTACTATGCAACTGTATCTCTTGCATCTCTTCTTGTCGTTGGAACCCTAAAAAGTATTGCTGCGCATGTTTACATTTACAACATTAACAACAAATGAAAATGACATTCGTCACTGAACTATGTTACTGATGCAACTGGGATTATCATATTGCAAAGCACAAACAGTATTCAAGTCTTGCAGCGTAATCACCCATTCTCAATTGTTGGGTTTTCTGAATAACGTATGTACGGACATTAAGTTGTTTCAATATGTTCTGAAGAATGCTCCTATTCATATTCAATTTTGCGGCAGATATCTGTTGACTACGACGTGGTGAGCCTATAATTTGATTGAATACACGTTCGTGATTCTCATTGGTATCCACTGTTTTTTTCGTCCAGCTTTACTTTTGTCTTGGTGTAGCACACTTCCAGTTCTTCTAAATTTGGATATAGTGTTCTGTTTAATAGCATTACTTGGTGCCTGTTTATTGAAATGCTATGAAAATTGTTCGCGGACGAATTTAATTTGTCTATCTAAACCGCATGAGCGAAATTGGTGCTTAACTGAAAAGACTTTTTCTTCAGTGGGTATCATTATTTACGAACTTGCAAACATAGTACATCTGACCAAAAGCAAACGTCCATGTTTATGTCAAATAATCATGTCAATTAAAGGTTTAAGCAAAGTATGCCTACTGTTTCAGTACTATAGTCGACGGTAATATAACCTCGATAAATAGTCGACTATTTTTATTGCATCTAAATTTCGAATGTATTTTAAAATCAGTTTGTCGAGACGTAACTTTGGCATTAATAATCTGATTAAAGCCCGAGAGCTTTAGCTCGAGGTCTTTAATCTTTGATTATTAATGCCCATATTATGCCGAAACAAATTGTAAAATACACGAGAAATTTAGTAGCAATAAAAATAGTAGCTAATTTATCGAGGTCGTGTTATATTTAATAAGATTATTTCCTCAGCCAACAATATTACTATAAGTATAAGGAAAAAGACACAGCAAAGATATTGTGTGAATAATATGATTATAATTTCAGAAAAAATGCGAAATTCGTTTATTTTATGTATTTATTATCAACAAACAATAATTACTTAAGTATAGGTAACTTTATAACACCATTAGTAGTGATTTCATTTGAAAAAATTGAAATTTTCGGGTGGATATTTGTTATTGAATGCCGTCCTTTCGGTGACAATTGAGCATGTTTATAAAAATAGTCGACTATTTAGCATCAAGGTGAATAGTCGCTTTATTTTATTTTGATTGGCCATATCAAAGCAGTTTCCAAACACGCTATTGGTTAAAAATTCAAATTTGACAGACGAAGGAAATAATCTATGTAAAATCTTTTCAATTACATGTGACGTCATGTTTAAACAGTGTTATCAAATGTATTTTTTTTTATGGTTGTGGACCTGAACAGGCTAAATTTGGCCTATCGTGAAGCACTCAGGAACACTTAGGAGGATGGATAGAGGGATAATGAATTGCCAATAGATGCCTATGAACAGCTACCTTAAATTTTCTCATATCATAAGTGAGAGGAAAACAGGAACTAAGGAGCTCATTCCAGAGTTTAGAAGCCGTGTAGAAGAATGTGAATTGCACCCGTCTGGTACGACAAGTGGAGATTTGTACTGCATACTGATGATGTGAATGTGTGAACCGAGTGTTTCTCGCAAAGATAGCCCGAGATGGTATCAAAGAATATAATTCAGAAACACAATAGCCGTTGTAATAACGATAATACAAAGAAAGAACTGAAACCATCCTTCTATGCCCAAGGGACTGTATGTGAGAAGTTAAGGACGGGTCATTTATAAGCCTAATCGCTCTCTTTTGAATACGATCAACGATATCGAGAGCGTATTGGGGAGCACTAACCCAGAGGTAAGAATTATATTCCAGATGAAGCCGAATTTGGGCCTTATACAGCAGAGCAGCTGTTTTGGTAGCTGACAGAAGATGGTCAACCCATGAGAGATTTGAACATACAGTCATACCTAACAAAGTAATAGAGTCTGAAAACTTAAGAACTGAGCCATTCATACTTACAACAGGAAATGATCGATCTTTTTTGGCGGACACAAGGCAACACTGAGTTTTGTTAGCATTAAATTTAACTAGATTATTGCTTCCCCATTCGAGAATACGTTGAATGTCTTTGTTGATTGAATTTGCTATTTCAGCTTTAATTTCTTGATTTGACATAGAAGGTGGACTGAGATGAACTACAGTGAAGAGTGCTATCGTCGGCAAAGCAATGGATGGGGTTAGTTGTTGAAGAAATAAAGTCATTTATGTACAGCAGAAAAAGTGTAGGCGCTATAACGGATCCCTGTGATACGCCCGCGTTAATGCTAACCTCTTTTGAAAAAAATCAACTACGACACGTATTCGTCTTTTATCAAGGAAACTAGAAACCCAGTTAATGAGCGTATCATTTAACCCAAACGAGGTGAGTTTGGCAAGTAAACACTTATGCCAAACTTGGTCAAATGCCTTTGAGATATCTAAAGCGACTACAACTGTTTCACCGGACTGCTCTACTGTATTGTTCCAAACTTGGGTCACATATGAAAGAAGATCACCTGTTGAACGACTTTGCCTAAACCCATATTGGTGGTCACTAAGGAGTTTGTTAGTTTCAAGGAACGTGAGCAGTTGCTGATTGATGGCTTTTTCCATGATTTTAGACAAAATGGAAGTGATGGCAATTGGTCGGTAGTTTGAGGGATCGGTCTTATCGCTTTATTTGGGAATAAGTTGAACATTTGCTAACTTCCATGATGAAGGAATTCCCAGAAGACGTAGAGATCGTATAGAGCTTAGATAGGACTGGTACTAGTTCGGGGAACATTTCTTAAGACAATAGCTGGATACCGTCTGGGCCAGTCGCCTTATTGAGATCAAGCCTACTGATGATCGATTCCAAGAGCTTGTACCGAAAATGAATTGGTTTCATAGCGTATGAAGAAGAGTTGACTAGGGCACATCTTTTCCAGAATCATTGAGACACGAGTTTGATGCAAACAAATCCACAAAAAGATTGGCTTTGTCTACAGAATCAGCAACTACCGATCCGTCAATAGACTGTCAGTGGGGAAATGAAGATGTTCCAAAGTTTTTACTAATGGCTTTAGCTAAAGACCAAAATTTACGACTGCCTAAAGGAGATGTAGCTAGTTCATTGCATTTTCGTTGTTCGAACAACTTTTTAGTTTTAGTGATTTCACTTTTGCAGATATTTCTAGCACCAACGTATTCTACATGACTGTCGACTGATTTATTAGATTTCCATTTAATGTAATATTTATTTTTTAAGGATATTGCATCAGCACAAGCCTTATTGAACCAGGGTTGGGAACGTGAATGACCTATACGGTACTGTTTTTTGGGAATGTATAACTCCATCCCCATGAGGATGACTTCAGATACTGAAAGAGCGATGTCCGAAGAAGAGAACGACTTAAAACAATATTCACGCCATGGAAAGGTTGCAAAGAAATCCCGTAAATCACTCCATCGAGCTGACTTAAAACACCACAAGGTTCTATCGGTTTTGCGAACAACAGTGGAATTAGGTACAGTAGAAATGATTTCTATTAGACAATGGTCGGAAAGACCTAAAGGCGAAAGAACGGAAGTTTTATAAACAAGAGGGTTTGATGTAAGAAAGAGATCTAGAAGATGTGGAGTATGGTTAGGGTTATCAGGGATTCTTGTGGGTTCAGAAATCATTTGTGTGAGATCACATGAAATAGCAAATGTTTCTGCACTATGACCAGCAGGATTTGTAGTAGATGAAAACTGAAGCCAATTAGAGTTATGAACATTGAAATCGCCTACAATTGAGATATCGCAAGATGGAAACTGAGACAGGAGATAGTCAACTTTCATACTAAGGTAATCGAAGAAGTCTTGAAAGTTACTGTCATTAGGAGACCTATAAATGCAACAGTAGAATTTCACAAAATTAGGACCAGAATGTTTAAACCAAATCACGTCAAAATTTTTATTTTCTAAGGAAGAAACCCTCTTGCAAGCAATTCTGTCCTTGATGTAGGCACATACGCCTCCTTTATATCGAAAGTTAGAGTGAAGGTGGTATTGAGGAAATTGCAAGTCGGGTGACTCGGAGCTTTCAGAGGAGACTTGTGTTTCAGATAGAAACAAAATATCAGGTTGTAATTGTTCAAGATGTTGGTGAATAGCATTAAGATTAGACCTGATATCGCGGATGTTGCAGTAGTGAATCAGAAAGTTGATACTTTCGATGACCGAGGTCGCTTGGGCCCTGCCCTCCCGGACATCCGAATGGGGCAGGATTTTACGTCCGGAATTTTTTGCCCTAGAAACCACAGCCATCTTATTTTTGAATTTGGGACTTTTAATCCGATAGGAAGACAGTGTGGGCGAGAAACAAGAATAAGGATGAGAATAGATTAAGGATGATGGAAAAGGTAACCGGCAGCCTTTACCGAGCTCAGAAAATCGGGGACCCAATATTAAGGAGCTTATGGAAAGGGTGGTGGTACCTCCCCGGCTGGCATGGCATGCCTACCACCTGCTAATGTTTGTTTACATTTCAACATTCAATAGAAAGGTTAAGTTATCAAAATTCTTTATTAAAATTATTAAAATCCACTAATCATGTGGTTTTAAAAGAGTTTACATAGATGATATAAATTAATGGCCGTATTGTACTATAGCGACTTTTATACAGTACTTTTGTTTGTGATACATTTTAACCAAAAGTTGATAGAACTGAGATATTTCAAAAATAACTAAATATAAAATATCAGTAAAATTGGTGATCGTGGCTACAGATACACAAATGGATTCAAAAACAGTACGTTCGGTGCTTCGCGCATAACAAACTGAAGAAGTTCATTAACGATGAAGATAATCGACCGTTACGATACTTCTTCCTCGTGTATTACATATGCAGTTATAGCTTATTCCAACTTACCCCCATCAACCCGAAAATTAACTGCTCATTCCATTTGTCACCCTACTACTTTTACCTACATGTAAATGGAAGATGTGGAATTTCGTTCATGAACGGGCATGAATTGAAACAAAACTAAAAGATGAAACAGCAGATACGCTGAGCTTGGTCAATTTCATGGTCATTCGGCCTTTGGATGCGAGTTTATACAAACCAACGCAGTGAAGGTTAAGTTGTAGTCTGCAAACTGGATTACGACTGTTTAAAGTTGACCGATCTTTAAAAAGTGCGCAAGCAAGTTTGAATCTTGAACTATTGTAAAGTTCAAGTGGTGTGATCTTGACTGAGACTCAGGATTAAATAAACTTGGCCTCTTCAAAGATATAGTCAATGAACTTTAACTAGTAATGAAGTAAATAAATAATTAAGTATAGAGTAATTGCTATAAATATGTTATAAGCGATAAAATAACTAAATTATATGCAATGATATTCTGTCTCGTTTTGATCAAACCTGAAATACGATTTTCATGTATCACATACAGGGTGGAACAGAAGTGTTATTTGCAAAGCTACAAAATAATGTTTAATATAAAAGTGGTTTGGGTGATTACTATGCATCTTTTTTATTTCGTTGCTATAGCAACTAACTTTTTTAAATGGTACCAATGCTTTATTTGTCATTTTGAAACAAGCATATTTTTTCTGTATTCGGCCATAAAATTTTGCAATATTTGAAAAAATCAGCGAGAAAAAATATTTATTACGCGTTAATCGTCACCTCTAATGAAGGCTGCTATGGAAAAGGTCATGCAGTTATTAAACAAAAAACATTACTTTTGGTCAAGAATGCCATTGAAATTTGACATTTACATTTATACAAACGAACGATAAATAATTATTGTTGGTTTAAAGAGAAGGTTTTGTTCAACATTCTTACAAAATATTAATTTTAAAGACATGGCACATTGTAGTGAGCGACCTTTATGCTAAACGGCACATTAAATCGACATAATTGTCGGAACCCACACTTGGTACAAGAAGCGCGCGCTCACACACATACACACACGCACACTTGCACGCACGCGCAGGTACGCACAAACATGCGCACGCACATACACGCACGAACACTCACCCACACGCACACACGTGCACGCAGACTGAAACATGCGCATACACACGCGTACGCATACACGCGCGCACACACGCTGAAGCATACACATATACGTACTCACGCACACACAATTATCCGCAAATAGTAGATGTATAGAACCATTTTGCTACTTCAAACTTATGTCATACCCGCGTTTACCGCATTATTCCAGGGTGTAAATAGAGGCATGGACAATACAATTTTCCGCCAACAGGATGGAGCTCTCCACATTTTCGGTACATGTTAGATTAAAAAATCTTTTTCGAAACAGTTGGATCGGCAGAAGAGAATCTAAATATTTTTTTCTCACTCATTTTGTCTGTGAGAACTTCCAAAATGTTATGATTGATTAGAGAAAAATATGCTTGTTTCAAAATGACTAAGAAACTATGGGTGTCATTAAAAAAAAGTTGGTTGCCATAGCAACAAAACAAAAGAAGACATCAACAAACTAAAAAACTCGAAATATGCATGGTAATGAACCAAACAACTTGTACATTATTTTGAAACTTTGCAAATAACAAGGTTAAAGTCATTGTTTGATACTTTTGTCCCACTCTTATGAAAAATCGTATTGGCATGTATTTCAAAAATAAAATTTTGCATTTTTGCATCCTATTGTTAACTCTTTTTGGCACGATTTATCCGTGTAATGCGCGAAGCAATTTCTAGATTGGAAAAAAATCTTGATGTGTTCCCGTACGCAGCTTTCGGTATATCTACCAAAAGGTCCATTCCCTCTCGAAACGCTTTTTGAATTATTGCTTTCCTCTCTTTCACATATCAATTTGTCTTCAGCCGACCTAACTTGCCATTTCTTAATGGCCAGCTTATATAATAAGTGTAGTAACGATTCAAAGAATCTAATCGTTTCGTGTAAAATTGAAAGCCCGAATAGAGGCGTTCAGGATCCACTTCAACTTTTGTCGTTAAATCATTATCTTTGCCATCCACCATTGTTGGCAACAGTTGGTGTGTTATATAAAGCACCTCATTAGTCGTTGAAACTTCCGTTCTTTCTAAATTTCATTAGTGACATATTTTGTTTCAGGAATGAAACTTATCCGTATAGGTCTACAAGACCTGGGAGATGAAGGCACTGGATTCTGTCATAAAACTCTTTTTGTTTATCACTTACTTTTAGCAGTCACAGTAACACAAGGGAGCTTTGAAATATGTCTGTATCACTGTATGTATTATTTTCAAATTTTTGTTTATCCTGGGATTGCTGAGGTCCATCACAACCCCACTATGCAATTGGTTTTAAATTTGCTTTTTCTTCTTCTGTATAAGTTTCTATAACTTCGTCCAAATACTGGCACTGCCGTAAACGAGTATGATTGTAAATATTGCAACAGGATTTCAGCACTTTGATGGGTTGCTCATTTGGATAGCAGTCGGTTATTGCTTTTTTAATTAATGAATAACAAGGACATATATTTTTGTTTGCATTATGTAGTATTTCCATTGCCTTCTGCTAAAATCTCTTTCAACGTAAATAGCCAAAGCCTCTGATGGTGTGTTCTTTTTTATTTTATGTTGATTTTCGGAAGAAATTGGCTTTCAGAAAGTTTGTACCTCTCGTTGGTGTTAAAGTGACGTCTTCTATTATTTTAGACACGACTTTGTTACCATCATTAGGTTGCCTCATTTGAGCAGCATACGTCAATTCATCCGCGGGTACACTATCTCTCATATCTTTTTGTTCCGTTTGTATCTATCACTTAACTCTTCGAATTCTTTTGCTGGTCGACCCGGTTTCTCACTTGTCCAAATGTTAAATTTCATTGTTTTTTTCAAGCCATTGCTCATTTTTCTTTAGAAAATGGTCATGTTTGTAGTTTGTGGCGAACGATTTTGCCTTAAAATCACTCTTGAAATCACTTAATGTATGTTTTTCTTCAGAAACAATATCTTTTCGTCTATTTTCATATCGTATAAATGCTTTTACTCATGATTTTAAACCTCCCAGAGGAGTCTAAAAATAAAAATGAATTTTTATTAACATTCAGAGGCGTATTAAGGCTGCTCAGGGCCCCAAGCGGCATTATTAAACTTGCTCCTCCCCGCCCGATTTTTAAAGGGTCGACGCCCGCTTCCCTATTCAATTCCATTTGAGCGTACCGTTCCGATAAATCAAAAATCAAAGAAAATTCAAGCCGCAGCTGTTTCCTCGGGGCCTTCTCAGAAGCATGGGGCCCCTACGCTGCTGTTCACAGTCAAAAATACCAAAATAATTTATCACTACGTTTAAATGGCTGATAAACAAAATGGCGGAATAAAGCGGAAGTTTATCTTTTGCCATTCTCTTAAGAAAAGCTCAAACTATTTTGAAAGTAAGTGTCGGCTTATCGGAATTAGCCGGTTCAAGTTCAACAAAGTTTATTAGAATTTGATAGTAATATAATAATATATATATATATATATATATATATATATATATATATATATATATAATAATAAAATAATATAGGTATAACAAAATAAAGTAATAATGTATTGTGTAGTGTTGGTTGTGAGAAGTCTTCATCAGCGCCTGGATTGCGTGGTTGTTGGGTTGCAGGGTTTGGTGTTATGCCTGTTGACATCGTTATGTTGAGTGTTGTGGGTATCCAAAAAAATCGTTCTAGTGGTGGTTGTTGTTGGTGGAGAGATTGTGTGAACTATCCTAGATTAGTGTAGTTGGTGCAAGCATTAGTTATGTGAATTCAAGGTCGGTGTTAACAGAACATAAAATTTAAATAAATTGTCGATATTATATACTTAACCTGGGGTACCAGTGTTCCGGCCCTTGTATGACTACTCAAAAAGGGTAGCCACTTCTCGATCGTGCGTGGGAATCACTACCCACAGGTCCATCGCAGTTTTCACATTGTGACCTCCGAAGGTCAGTGAGCAGGAGGGGTAACGACAGCGGCGGGATCCACTTTTGGTACTTCCGCCTTCTCAACTTTGCTTGCCGTTGCTTTGCTAGCGGGGTAGTCCCCACCGCAGTTAACGTACTTTGCCCGGTCTGTTCGGGGTTTCGTGCATTAGCTGGAGTTGTGTTATCCTGAAAACAGAAAGTACTTTAATATTTTGTTATTTTAGCTCTGAGCTAACGTCGACTTTGGATCGATTTCCGGGCTCGCCACGTATGGTGTCGATCAGCATGTCTGTCCTGGAGTGAGGCAGACTATATCCGGATTCCCTCGATGATGGCCTTGGCAATTGTGAAGGCGATCCGTTATCGATGTAGTTCTCGGGAGAACGCGACCCAGTTATCCTTCTGACAAAGAATTACTGGCGGCACTTTATCCCTGGTGTCCGTAAACTCTTCTAGGACCTGGAACACGTCGGTTGGCGGTAGCCTAGGCGGGCGTACCATTGGTGTATTCTTCGGCTTCCTATGTCACACGAGGTCGTCGGGGCTGGTGGATCAGGGGCGGGCTTTTCCTTCGACGGTGTCGGTGGCGGCTGTGGCGGTGGTCGTCAGCTGGTCTTTTTCCGCCTCCCCTTCTGTGTGTTGTCGCGTCGCTGCTCGTTAGATGGAACGGCAGTGACCGTATCGCGAACTCCTGCGACGTCGTCGGTGACGGTGGTTCTTCACGTTCCTCTAACCGTTGCTGGAAGCGGCCCCGGTTAAACCCCGGTTCGTTCATCGTAAAAACGATGATGTCTTTTTTTGAAAATGAGAAATCTGTTTTTATTTGTTATGTTGACCTTATCAGATCGAGGTGTTAACCTCGAATGGAAGTTCCCGGAGAAAACAATAGATCGCACTAGGCGACTAATGAGTTCCGACTACCGGAGTGTCGTGCGCTGGCAAACGAAGGCCGAAAGAGCGGCAGGATATGATGAACCACTTATTTATCCGTTAGAAAGAGACGGTTGCATTAAGTTTAAACATATTTTGTATATTTGATTTATGACCAGGTTTTTAAGTATAAATACTCTTATGTGTTGCGGTCAGAAAACTGAACACACTGCTAACCCAAATGCCATGCGTTAGAACGAGAAAGATACATAACCTCACGAGCAGTATTAATACAAGCTCTAATCTGTTTTTCAAAGCTAACAATTTTACTGACTATTATACCTAATAGAGTAATACTTGAAAGTTATCTAATACACATAAAGAAAGAACCAGCGTTGTGTTGTTTAATTAGAAAAAAAGGTATTATCTCATTATAAGGTTAATTAATAGTAACGTGCACATACATTACGATACAAGTAGCATGCCTTTTGTTATAACAATGGTTTTCAAATGTATAATTGACCGCAAAATTCGGATTGTTTGGAACGCGTATTAGCTAACTTCATTATGACGTCACACTTGAGCACTACGTAATGAGTACAAATAGATTTTCTAGAACGTATTAAACCATACAATCCTGACGAATTTACTTATTTATTTACTAAATTGTCAATGAAGGACATGTGAATTAAAACAGAAAAATTAAGATATGCGAGGGTATCTTAATATAGTTTTTTTCTATTGGTGCTCCATTTTACCTATTTTAAGCACGCCTTAGCCTGATTAAATCGAACTTTCAAAAACGCGCGTTTTTTAAAGTTACCATGGCAACATCAACAACTCAAGAAACGTGAAGTCTAAATGACAATTTTTTGATTATTGATCTGACAGGAGTACCTTGTAACGCCAAATAAAATATTACTAACAAATTAAAACCTTTATTTAAACATTATTTAACACTTTTAATTTTATGAATGAAAATAAAAAATACAGTTAGTATTGTTAGATATATTAATTTTTATTTACATATTTTACATTATTAGTTTTTATTTCCATTTTTTGTAGTAATAATACTAGTATTTATGATTTCAAGGTGCACCAATAAAAAAAATAGCGTAAAGTATTCGTGAAGGTCTTTAAAACACTTACTCTATTTCGTGCACTCCGGATGCGCGGTCGTGCTCGAAAATTCGCGCGTGTTTTAAAGACCTTTTGGTCCACTTCTACTTTAATATACTATTTTAATGTTTTCAATAATAATAAAGCGGCTTCAAAAAGCAACTACAGTGCAGTCTCGGTATAACGAACCTCAAGGAACCAATATGTAAATTTGTTATATCGGAATATCCTTAAACTGAGGTTCGTTAGATCGAGGTTGAATTCAATCAATATTGGTGTTGTAAGGTAATTTCTAAGTTGACCAAGAACCTCTATGTAATGAATATCTCGGAGATCAACTTCTACATTACGAATAATTTTCGATTGTATCCACTGACAGTACTTCATTAAAAAATTCAATAGGTCAAAATAACAACGAAAATGTATCTCAATAACCTCATGTATTGCGTATTAATTAAAATATTTACTTTATTCAGTACTGTTTGTTTCCAATGGTGTATTAAAGAATTGCGTGATTTTGGATTGTTTGACAGTGTCCAATGCGCAAGCCAGCTCATTTACGGATTTTGCCACAATCTCACTTATTGCACTTTTCTTGAGAAAAAAACACCTCAAAGAGCGTCCTTTGATGTAGGGTCAGGTTGTTAACTTTCCGGTTTTTCTTCCTCTTCTTGTGGTTCGGCGTCTGAGTCTGGATATTCTCCTATGACTGAAGATACGATTTCAGCTTCAGAGAGTTCTCCACACTGCAAACTCGTCATCAAAACTAACAAACTATTCGAACTCAATTTGAACGCCGAGTGCCTCTTGAACTCGTGGCCAGAAACCTTCAATGTTGGAAACAGTTTGAGTTTCTGCGTCGTCATCAACTGGTTGTTTTCTCAGTAACATTGTTCCAAGCCTTTGTCACCATCACATAGCAACTGAAATATTAACCTTGGTTGGCGTTCCATGTCATTTAGGAACTGACGAACAACGTCCCTTCTGTAGTGGATTTTGAGGTTTTGAATGATCCCGTGATCGAGTGGTTGGAGTTTCGGCATTGTGTTAGCTGGCAGGAAATGGATTTTGATATTTGACAGCTTAGGTATGTCTCCATGTGGCGTATTAATAAATGAAAGTATGTTTTTCTTTTTTTTTTATTTCGTTATTTAATCCTTTCAGCCAGTAACTGAATGTGAAAATGTAAACTTTCACCATTAACATTAATAATTTACGATTTTAATGTGCAAACTTATAATTTGAAACAGTTTATCTTCGTTCATAGTAATGTTTTAAAATTGTTAAATGTACTAAACAATTTTGTCAAATTTGAAATTCAGCATAAACAAACCTGTATTAATATAACATCTTTAACATTTTACAAAACATTTATGACGAAGATAGTATGTTATCCTATTGTATAATATAAAGTATCATTTCGTAATTAATTTTAGTAACTGAATGTCTCTGTATTCATCCAGGCTTTTTTGTTCGCAGTATAATCGATTGGTAAGCTCGTGATATCTCGGTTTCATTGATTTTTCGATGATGAAAGGTTTCAGCTTGTGTTTACCAGATGATTTTGTACATAACAAGACTGTTAAACGATATATGCTATTTTTGCCTCCATTGCAGGGATTTCCTTTCAAAGTCAATGTTTTGTCCGGAAGGCATTTGAAAAAAAGACCAGTCTCGTCCGCATTGTAGATGTCATCTTGATGGTATCCATGGGTAAATCAGCGAGTTTTTTCTTCCACTTTCTCCGCAGACCTTGTTAAAACTTATTTCATGCCTTTTTTTTTAATCTACTCAACCAACCATTGCTTGCTCGAAAACCTGAGTGTCCTAATTGTTCCGCAAATTGCTGGGCCTTTTCTTGAAGTACAGGACCTCCTGTGGTAATATTTTTGTTACGGAACTGTTTCAACCACTTCATAATGGCCTCCTAAACATCTTGTAGCTCACCTTTCTTAACCTTCTTGCAGAATGTAGGAAGTCCACCTTCATCTGAAAACTTTTCTTTATTCTTGATGATCGTCGCTAACGTTGAGGAAGTAATGTCAAATTCCTTAGCAATGTCTATCTTCTTTCTCTTTGGATTGTCTTCAACATACTGTAACACCTAACGCTTAAAATCCACCGTAAGTGACTTTCTCAAACTTTCCCTGCCATCATCACACACTAATGAACAAACGCACACTTCGATACTAACTGTATCAATTACCCGTGGTTAAAATGTCACAGATGGCATAGGTTAAAGAGCATGTCCTGTTTACACCACTGACTGGACACTAACTGACTATCTTATGCTCAGTGCAGGAGACGCCGAGGCGGAAATGGATTCCAGACATAGTGTGAGAAAGGAAGTGTGCTGGTTTTCACGTGAATCTTTGTCTCCAAAATAACAAAGCCTGTATGTTGTCTAACTAAAACCAATGATTTTTGTAAATGTTGTCATTGTTTTTCGTTGTACAGGGTGGCTAACTAAGAATGCGAGATACTGTATCTGGAAAACTATCCATCGTAGAGGCTTGCGCAAAAAAAAGTTATTACTAAAACGGGCAATACAAAAACCTGGATAATATTTTCAAGTTTCTGAAATGGCCGCTAGGGGGCGTAACTGCAATCTTGAATCTAAAAAAGTGATGTTTCTGTGAATTCTGCTATATTAACCTAATAAATAAATAACTGATCTTTATCGAGGATAATCTGAACTTTTTTTGTTTGGCACTTTTTGACGTATGTCTAAAAATAAAGTGGTGGAGGGTATTCAAAGGTTTCCTTAAATAACCCCCTGTATTTTCGAAACGGCTAAGCCGATTTTAACATACTTGGGCGCGTTGAAATGAGCTATTCTTGGGCTACAAACGTTATAATATTTGAAGTTTTGTTAGTTTCACATGTCGACATTCCGACAGAAACGGTTAATTTTCGCAAAAAATTAAATGCATTGGTATGACTTTTTTTCATGAACAAGTAGCTAAATGATGCCTAAACAAGCTCGCGAAAACCGCATCTCGATATCTTGTTCCTAACCTAAAATATCGGCCAAAGAAAACTTTATACGAAAATCCCTTAAATTTTAATTTTTTTAACTATATTTTTCTGGAATTGTTTCTATTATGTAAGTTGTGGCCCTAAAAAGGACCGATTTAAAGGAGGAAGGTTTTTAATGCCCCCGTAAATGCTCGAAATGTTGATCATCACGCTCTATGCATTGCTGAAGCCTCTCATGACTAGACAAAACTGCAGCTTCAATTTCGGTTCTCGATATGTTACGTATTGCGTTACGAATCCGGTTTTTCATATCTTCTCTAGTAGTAGGTTGAGTCCGAAACACGATGTCCTTTAAGCGCCCCCATAAATAAAAATCGAGGCAAGTTAAGTCTGGCGATCGCGGATGCCATGGAAACAGACTTCCCCTTCCAATCCATCGCTGTTGAAATACTGCTTTAATGTACTATCGCCCATCCAACTGCAAAAACAACTTTTACCTTGTTTCCAGAAGCACATCTTCCAAAAACAACGGTAATTGATTGGCCAAAAAGTCAAGAAATACATTGCCATTTAGGGGTTGCTCGAAAAAATATGGCCCAATAATTCTGCCTCCCAGTATGCCACACCATACATTTAAACTCCAACGTCCTTGGCGCTGAACTTCACGCAACCAATGGGGATTTTCTGCAGATCAATAATGCACATTGTGCAGATTGACTCTCCCGTCACTACTGAAGGTGGTCCAAAGAATTTGAAATAAAAATTCTCTATTTTCGCGTATCATGCCTAACATTCTATGGCAGTAGTCTAACCTTCGATCAAAATCTTTCTCTTTCAAGGCCTGATGCAAAACGACATGATATGGGTGCATTCTTAATGTAATTAAAAAAAGTTTAAACGAATACCTATATATTTTGATGGCCATTAGAACTTACCTATGGTCCTTCAAAACATTTTGAACCGTTGTGCGTGATATGTCCAACTCAGTGGATAATGCACTTGTGCTAACATGAGGATTTCCTTCAATATAGCCTAGTACACGGTTAATATTTTCTTGTGTTCTTCCAATTCTTTGCCGTTGAAACGTAGGCCGAAAACTACCATTGGCTCGTAAGCTCGCCACTAATCGGGGAAAAACTCTTACATCGCAAGGACGCCGATTTGGATATCGAGCCGCGTAAACTCTTTTAGCTACTGCGGCATTCTGAAGACATTCAAAATAAACCGCAAGCATATCAACAGCTTCACTATTCGTAAAACGCATTTTGAAAGCACAAAAATTGCTCAAAGTAACGCGAAAGTATTGACAACTATTGACAGTTTTAGGATTATGTATGTTTTGTTTAGGTATCTGTTTCCATTGCCTGCTTCTATTAATTGTATTTTTCGTATATATCCATAGTGAATATGCATTTAAACAAACAAAAAATAGGCCTTTCGTATAACTTTTAGCGTTGCTTACTTGCCCGTAGTAATTTCAAAAAGGGTGATTTTATTCTGGTGTATAAATTTACAAACATTTAAAATCGCAATTTCTAGGTAACCTATTCAGAGCTGAAATTGAAGCTGCAGTTTTGTCTACCCATAAGAGGTTCCAGCAATGCACAGAGTGATGGTCAGCATTTCGAGCATTTACGGGGGCATTAAATACCTTCCTCCTTTAAATCGGTCCTTTTTAGAGCCACAACTTACATAATAGAAACCATTCCAGAAAAATATAGTTAACAAAAGATAAAAATTTAAGGGATTTTCGTATAAAGTTATCTTTTGGCGGTATTTTAAGTTAGGAACAAGATATCGAGATGTGGTTTTCGCGAGCTTGTTTAGGCATCATTTAGCTACTTGTTCATGAAAAAAAGTTATACCAATGCATTTAATTTTTTTGCGAAAATTAACCGTTTCTGTCGGAATGTCGAACAAAGCCCTCTAGCGATGACATGTGAAACTAACAAAACTTCAAATATTATAACATTTGTAGCCCAAGAATAGCTCATTTCAACGCGCCCAAGTTTGTTAAAATCGGCTTAGCCGTTTCGAAGATACAGGGGGTTATTTAAGGAAACCGTTGAATACCCCCCACCATTTTATTTTTAGACAAAAGTGCCAAACAAAAAAGTTCAGATTATCCTCGACTTCAAAGATCAGTTATTTTTTTATTAGGTTAATATAGCAGAATTTACAGAAACATCACTTTTTTAGATTCAAGATTGCAGTTACGCCCCCTAGCGGCCATTTCAGAAACCTGAAAATATTTTCCAGGTTTTTGTATTGGCCGTTTTAGTAATAACTTTTTTTTGCGCAAGCCTCTACGATGGATAGTTTCCCAGATACAGTACCTCGCATTCTTAGTTGGCCACCCAGTACAGGGATATTCAACTTAAGATTTTCGCAATATAGGGATTTTTGCTCTCTTGAGAACTGCAAAAATATTCGTTATATCGAAGTGTTCAGCCCAAACTTTTCTTAATGTAAGGATGTTTTTATCATTGAGTATTATGAATCTTTCAAGGGGATTTGAAAACATTTGTTACATCGGAAAATTCGTTTTACAGGGGTTCGATAAAGAGAGACTGCACTGTAATTTGATTGTGTAGCGCTAAAGTAAAAAAAATTCGCCTATATCTGATTATATTGTAATTATAACCTTCACCATAAAATAGTATGTATTCAGTTTTTTGACTAATTGAGAATTTTACTAGTACGGTCGCGTTTTGTAAATATGTGATTCCAGACCTGCCTTCTATCCTTCGAAAATAGCGCCAACGTTACTGGTTTGGTAGAAAACTCATTTAAAGACGGAAGACGCTTCTGTTTAGTTTTTATTCCGTGATATTGAGTTTGACAAATTTTCTCAGTATTGAGGATCATTTTGGCAAACTTTACACCCTCTTCTATAATGTTTGTAAAGCGGAAAATTGGAATTCTTTGTTTAAAGGAAGCCTTATTTGAATTATTATTTAATATTAACAACAAGTAACAAAACGATACCACATTTTCTCGATAATTTATCACGAGAACTAAGGTTATTCGCATTAAAATCTTTAAATAGATTATGAACTTTAGTCTTTCTAAAAAAACACACACACTATTAAGCAAATTGGGTTGCCTACCCTAAACACTTATATTTTACAAGACAAGGAAACCCTAAGAGTCAAAGTAAATATTTGCAATTTATTTTAGCGATTAACACTGATAATAGTCTTAATACCTACCATTGACACTTTTTTAAATTATATTTCCGAATTAATAAGATAAGAAATCTTAATACGGATTAAAAGTGGAAACTTTATAAACAATTGCACTTTCTTGTGATAAACCCTATATTGGTGAACCACGATAACCTACTTTATTAACTGCCTTAGATCAGGTAATTATTTAACTATTTTATTTGATATTTACTAACATAATTTTTTAAAGTGAACTGACCGTTTATCACTAAACGACTTAAGATAATAATTAATCTCACTATTAAAGGTTTTAAAGGAAATCATTCCGAATAAGACTTTATTAGTGATAACGTTATTATTGTATTGTTATGAACTTTAGCCTTAAGGGTACGCCACTGATTATTATTTACCAGAGACTTCAGATTAAAAGTTTAAATTGTGAGATCAGTATGTATACATCTTTGCGTATATGTGCTCTTTCCCAAATTTCATACGTGTATTTTTGAGTAATTACGCGAACCGGAAGTTTTCAATGAAATAGACATTTAGTGTTTAAAAATTTGTGATTAAAAGAAACAATAAGGGAAAAGGGAAATTATGGAGGAAATTGAGATTAAGGTAACTGAATTTTTCTACAAAAATTCTTTACACGAGTACGATTTTATAATACTGTAATTAAGTAATTAAACAATTTGCAAAGTTATGCTCCTGTTCTTCACTAATTTGCTCAATAAGTCAAAATTATTGTTTGATTAACTAACAAAAGCAAGATCAACAACTTCAAACGACCTTTTCAAAATAATAACTGTTATTAAAATATTTTAAAAAGTGAAAATTGTAGTGGCCCCTTTCAAGAACCTGAGGGCACACACGAGATCATTTTTTTTCTTTTGATAACGATAAGTTTAGCGAGATTTTCCTGTAAACAATTAGTAATAAATGTGACGTAAATTATCTGTCTACAAGCACTGCACTAACACGCTTTATGAGTATCTTAATTGACGTATTTGTGTGATTAAATTTTTTTCGAAAGGTATGATATAGCTATGCCGGCAGTTTAAGCTTACTTTAAGTATTTAACAGTTTGCTCTAACAATACTCTTGAGTGATGATCAAATTTATATACAAATTTAAGTTCTGTCAGTTACCCATGTTATTCTATAAAATCAAAATTGATTTAAGGTTTTTCTGAATAATGCATATTCATCTGATGAGCACATATGGAGGTATTTTGGTTAAAGTGAGAACATAAATTGTTTTAGATGAATGAAGCAAGGTTCAGAAGTGGGAAAAAAAGAACAAATGGGTCCAAGATCTATAAACTTGTTTTGTTATAAGGATTCAGTACATTTTTGGGTGTGTTACCCAAAGATGAATATTGATCTGCTAAATTTTGTATTCAGTAGTAAACATGTTGACATGTTGACCGTTTTCGTGTTTCTGCGATGTTGATAATAACGCTAACAAAATTGGGAGTATTGTTGAATCCTTGTCTACGTTTCATTTCAAAAATAGTAGATTTAAAGGCAGTTTTGTGATTTGAGATACTGTCCATATTACGACTGAGTACTTTCAGTATGGAAATTTTAGTTACAGTATGTTCGTGAGCATATACACTTCACTGATTAATAAGCAAGTTCTTAATTGTGGTGTGGGTGGTGATACCAAGGTAACGGCAATTTAGACACCACGAATTTGGTTCTCAACCCCCCAAAACTCAGTTATTAGACAGTTTGTTAGATAGGTACAAGATGCGAATATCTCAGTTTAAAAAAATAGATACCAGATATCATATGTACCGGGTGGACGAATAATCCGATCCTCCGGCTATATCTCAGGAACTGTTTATCGTACAACTTTGAGAAAAAAAATTCCTTAGTAAAAATAGCCAAGGGAAATCGCTGGAAATAACATTCAAGTTTCTAGCTTTACCGTTAGAGGGCATAATCTTTATAGAAAAATTTAAAAACATTTTTTTTATAAAACATGTCCAATCAAATTATTCTCATTCGAAAGGGCGTAGATGAACCAATTACATCTACTATAAAACAATTTAGTTTTAATTGTCGTAAATAGAGGGCACTTTTGAATAAAAAAAGTTAAAATTTGTTACAATTTTTAAATGAAAACACCTAAGTATAGTAAATTACAACGGAAAGTGATTAAATTCGTAACAAAATGGCGCAAACCGCATGTCGATATCTTTTGTCTAACTCGAGATATAAGTAAAAACGCGTAAACATACGTAACTAGTATTGGCTCACTCTGTATTGTAACTTAATATAACAAAATATATGAAAAGATCACACACATTAAAACTTAATGTCCAATTGAATGGTCAAAAAATGTTTTCCATCATTGTCCACACAAAGACGTAATCTATCGCGGGTAGACATAACATCTGCGATATACTATTTATTGCGTTTCTAATGTGTTGTTTCATGTCTTGTCGCGTGGTTGGTCGAGTTTGTAAGGTTAACTCCTTCAATCTTCTCTATACATAAAAGTCTAGACATGTTAAGTCTGGAGATCTAGCTGGCCATTTATATGGATATCTTAAATTCAAATAATCTCTAACTCGCCTGCAAAAGTGCGCAGGACACCCATCATGCTGAAATATCAGACCTCTTCTTGTTTGTAAGGAAATGTCTTCTAATAAATAGGCAATTTTCCAAAAAATTTAAACATGTATCGCCATTTAAAGTTTCTCCAAAGAAATATGGTCCTATGATTTTTCCACCAAACATTAAGACTCCACCTACCTTGAAGCTACCTTGTCATCCATTGCGATTTCAGCTCAATAATGCATATTATGCAGATTAACATCAGACTATGGCTTCGTCTGTCCACAAAATATTTGATACGACATGCCGTTGTTCTTCCAGCATACCTAACATCCAATTGCAGTAATCCAGTCTTGCATTGAAATACCTTTCACGTAAAGCTTGATGGAAAACTACATGATAGGGACACAGCCTAAAAAACATAGAAAAACAAATATTTTTAATGAATGAATGAAATGATTAAAGTGCCATGTTGCCGTTTTTATCGCAATATGACAGTTGAATCTAAAATTTAAAGAGGATTACAATTTTCAGACTTAAACGTACAGTTCATAATATTATAAGAAACCTACCTGTTATGCTTTAAAATCCTTAGAACGGTAGTTTTTGGTATGTTTAATTCTGTAGAGATTTGCCAACTACTTATATGTGGATTCTGGAACTAAAACAAGAACATTGATTACATTATCTTCGGTCACGCCATTTATAACAAGCACGATGAAAGTTACCAGTTTCTCTTAATCTTCTTGCCTTTCTTTTCAATACTTCTTTGCCATAATGCCTCCTGTTAGGACATCTTATAGCATATATATGTGAGGCAATAGCGGCATTTTGATGGCATTCGAAATAAACTCCAATCATATCATACAATTCGGCATTTGATATACTCATTATGAATTAATGCTGATTACTTACTGATATTAGTAATATTAATATCTAATTAAGAAATGTTATATTCGAGTTATATTCTAACACTTCTTAAAAAGATCGTAATATTTTGACTACTGTCAATAAATAAACAATTTGAAGCCCCCGTCAACTTTATTTCACAGCCTTCTTAGTTTAACAAATTCTGAAAATACTGACATATTTTGTTATTTTAAATTATAATACAGAGTGAGCCAATACTAGTTACGTATGTTTACGCGTTTTTATCTCAAGTTAGACAAAAGATATCGACATGCGGTTTGTGCCATTTTGTTACGAATTTAATCAGTTTCCGTTGTAATTTACAATACTTAGGAGTTTCCATTTAAAAATTGTAACGACAATTAAAACTAAATGCAATTGTTTTATAGTAGATGTAATTGGTTCATCTACGCCCTTTCGAAAGAGAATAATTTCGTTAAAATTGGTTGATCCAAATCAAAGTTACAAACATTCCCACTCTCCCCCACCCTTTATTTGAAAAATAGGGTAAACAGTGTAACAAAATTTGTGCAGAAGTTAAGCATCATTCTAATTTACTTATTTAATACCTACTATGATTGGACATATTTTATTTAAAAAATGCCCTCTAGCGGTAAAGCTAAAAACTTGAAAGTTATTTCCATCGATTTCCATTGGCCGTTTTTACTAAGGAAATATTTTTCCAAAAGCTGTACTATATACACCGTGTCCAAGATAAGGATGCCCACTATGGGGATCTCGGAAACGGTAAGAAATGGAAGGTCGGTTAAATGGAACAAAAGTTGCGCATTTGAGAGGATGTATTTATGGTCTTTGTAGAACTCGAATATCTCTTTTAGTTTCTGATATATTTGAAAAAAATTGAATTTTCTGATTTTCGTTTTTATTTTTTCGGACCTTATTTGAAGAGCTATCAAGAAAAGAAGAGCACATTTTCATTGCCACTTTTCTAGCTCTACTTAATGCTGTTATTCCATTTTTGATACAACGTTTCGTTTGTTAGCAACCATCATCAACTTTATTTTTTAAATACACGAAAAAATTATTTTTGCCATATTTACATTCTCTCCTTGATTCTGAATTCAACGATATATCACACTTTATATTTTTGATACGTTTCGGATGAGAAAATTCATATTCAATGTAAAACATCGAAAACGTACAGTTTAAACTAATACTAGAAGTATTAGAAAACCATAAAATTATTATAAAATTATGTTTTGTAATTTTAAATGATAGACAAATAAAAAACAAATTTATTTTGGCTAATAAACTCACAAAAGATGTTCAAAAAGATTTCCATTATTCTCTAAACATAAATAGCATCTTCTAACTGTATCATCTAAAACATTCTTCAGCATTTGAGCAGTAATACTAGCAAACGCTTCGAGGACTAATCTTTGTAAAATTTCTTCGTTTTCAATATCGTTTCCATAAATGTATCCCCAAAGAAACAAATCCAAAGGTGTTGTATCTGGAGAACGGGCTGGCCACAGTACATTTGCATGAGTGCCAATACATCTTTCTGGAAATCTAACTGACAGGTATTCTCTGACAACTGTGGAATTATGTGCTGGTGCACCGTCCTGGATAAACCAACAACCTTCAACTTCTTGGAAAGACAAATCATTCAAAGCTATCTCTAATTAATTTTGGAGTAAAATTTGGTAACGTTCAGAATTTAAGGACTCGTGGTAAATGAAAGGACCTATAATTCGAGTACCGAATATAGCAGCCCTCATATTAAATCCGAAACGGTGTTCGTGTTTAGCCGTTTTTTACAGACGTGGATTTACTCTTGCCTATTAATGAGCATTTCTACGCTTAAAAATTCCTTTATTATTAACCATACTTTCATCGGACCGTATTGTTTTATTCGGAAAATATTCTACGTCTTTCTGGGTCACCTGGTCGAAGTCCTTGGCAAATTCTAAATTTATATGGATGTACTTTCTCCTTTTTTAGAACATAATGAGCTGTGGAATGGGCTATGCCAGTTGCCTCTTCAATTTTCCTAGTAGAAACCTCTGGATTTTCCGTTACAGCTAATAAAACAGTATTGACTTTTTCTTCATTGCAAGGTTTTTTGTGAGATTTTACAGGTTTTTTGAACGCACCATATTCTTTTAGATTAACTGCTAATGTGCGAAAAGTTGACGCCTTTCTGGATATTTGTTTAAATACATTATTTCGGGTTCAGAACAATTACGTTGACACAAAATGTAACACGTCAGTATATCGAATTATTCATTATTTGAAAAATGTACTCCTACCATATTGTTTTTAGGTAAACACAAAATGTAATTAACTCAAAGACAAAACAAACGTAATACGGACAACAATCAATTATGACAGGTAGGTAAACAAAATGCAAAGCCAACTTATTTTTATCAAATGCATCAGTACGACGGAAGATGTATTTTAACTGTTTAATTAATAGTATTTTCACTAAATACATACTTGTGAATTATTTTATTCGCAACAGGCATTAGAAAATGAAAAAACATTATTTTATAATAATTTTACAGTTTTCTAATGTTTCTAGTATTAGTTTTAACTGTACGTTTTCGATGTTTTACATTGAATATGAATTTTCTCATCCGAAACGTATCAAAAATATAAAGTGTGATATATCGTTGAATTCAGAATCAAGGAAAGAATTTAAATATGGCAAAAATAATTTTTTCGTGTATTTAAAAAATAAAGTTGATGGTTGCTAACAAACGAAACGTTGTATCAAAATTGAATAACAGCATTAAGTAGAGCTAGAAAAGTGGAAATGAAAATGTGCTCATCTTTTCTCGACAGCTCTTCAAATAAGGTCAGAAAAAATAAAAACGAAAATCAAAAAATTAAATTTTTTTCAAATATCTCAAAACTAAAGAGATATTCGAGTTCAAAGACCATAAATACATCCTCTCAAATGCGTAACTTTTGTTCCATTTAACCGACTTCCTCTCTTACGTTTCCGAGATCCCCATAGTGATCTATTGATATTATATATATATATATATATATATATATATATATATATAGCCGGAGGATCAGCTTATTGGTCCACAGTGTCACAGGTAAAGTCCACTTCATACGGGAAAATTGTTTATTAATGACTTTAGACGAAATTTAACTTCGACGTCAGTTTTTTCTTTTTTAATTCTAAGTATGTATACCAATTTTCAGACGCATAGGTTAAATTTGATTTTTTTTGAAATTTTTACCAATAGCAGCCTCTTGTCAGGATACTAGTCCATTTGTTAATGAAATATTCAGCTGATGGTAATAAATTCATTTAAATTTATCGATTCAATTATTAGTTTTTAAGGAAAAATAAAATTTAGTTGTAAAAAAATTGACAACAGTGATGCAAAGTTTGAATAACTCTCCCATTTTTTCAAGATAGATCATTGCTATATTATTATAAATTCTAAACACATTTTGAAAATTTAGTGATGCTTTAAAATAGGACCCGCTATAATAGTTAAATTTCTAAACCCACTTTTTTAATGCAAAACGTTAAATTTGATCAGAAATCATGAAGGGGAAAGTAGGCACTAAAATTTTTACTGGTAGGCTATGAAAAACAAAAGTTTCTCTCATTTTTACATTTTAGAACACGTAATCTCCAGTAACATGTATTAAATAATTATACAAAACAAAACAATTTATAACAAGAAAATATTACTGACAATGATGCCAACAAGGAACGAATTAAAACAACAAACACCAACTACATCTCTGTATGACGGCCTTCACGCTCTATTCAGACAATAGTCTTATTCTCAACTTCCTTAACTTCATTTTCTAAGTATTGAGGCTTAATGTTGGCACAACAGTTCCTAATTGTCTCTTTCAAATGCTCTAAGTTCACAAATGGCCTATGCTTATTCACATTTTGTTCAGGCGTGTCATATCTGAGGACCTAGGTGGCCAATAATTTTCACGATCTCGCCCTATAACTTTCCCACGGAATATTTGATTCAAGCAGTGTTTATTCTCATTCGTTTGGTGTATTGGCGCACCATCGAGCTGATACCACAAATCGTTTCTAGTAAGTAAAGGTAAATTGTGTAAAAACTCACTTATTTCATTCTCCAAAAAGTGGCGATATCTTTCTCCCGTTAAATTCTCCCCATAGAAGAATGGTCCAACTAATTGATTGTTCAATATACCACACTAAACGTTTATTTTAAAAGAATATTGGTCGCGACATTTGATTGTAAAATACGGATTTTCTTGACTCCATCAACGGCAATTTTGTGAACTTACGGTTCCATTTGAACTAAAAGTTATCTCGTCAGTCCAGAGTATTTGATAAAGGAAACGGTTATTTTCTTCCTTCATCTCTTGGTACCAAAACGAAAAACCCATTCTGATTTCGAAATCCCGTTCCTTTATAACGTTTATAAATTTTAACTTGTATGGGCGAAACTTATTTTTGTGCAAGATTCCCTATTGTATTCCGTTGATTCGGCAATATTCGTGATGTTGGTCTGTCCTTTCTCCACCACGTTTATACAAACATTTAGTTGAGCTTCTTCACCATATTTGTTTGCGGCATGATGTGTTTTAAATGTATTTACAACAGACCCTGTTTGTCGAGAGTATTCTGGATGCTGTACTTTGTTTAACATGTCTCCCTAAAAATTTCAGCTCCTTGCCGGTGAGGTGTATTTTCGCCACATAGCAAAACAATTTCGCCTTTTTCTTCTACCCACAACATGACGTAGGTACATTAAACACAGTCAAAATCTAAATATTATTTGCTACTTGTGACATTTAGTATTGTGTCAAAACAAAGTGTCCATCACGTAAACTTTTGTTTTCAACGGCCTACTTGTAAAATTTTTAATGCCTACCTTTCCCTTGACGATTTCTGACCAAATTTAATGTTTTGCATTAAAAGAGTGGATTTAAATTTAACTATCATAGTGGAGATTATTTTAAATCACCTGTATAGTTTGAGTAGTCGATCGTGGCATGAGCGATTGGATCTAAAGCCGAATTGGCTATATGCGATGCAGTTGATGGCTTCGAGGTGGTCTCCTAGCCTTCTGGACATGATCGTAAAAAACTGATTACGTAGGATAAATGCGTCCATAAGCGATAGGAAGACGTCCATTATAATTATTCACTATATGTTTTCACATACATTCGATCGAAGTTAGATTAAAGCCTTTCTCTATTAAGCACTGTTACATATGGGTTTGCATAAGCTAACGCTTTTCTTTTAGTGATGTATGTTTAGCCTCACAGAGCGGTAGTGTTGCTGAATATTAGAAATTATGATCAATATGGATACTGCAAAAATTTTATTCTGATATCGATACAGAAATAAAAAGTTAAAATCAAGATGTACAGGTTGGTAAAATATACTACACAGGGCGTTTTACTTTGTAAGGCAGTATGAAGTTACATTTTTTAAAGCGAAATAATTTTAGAAAATTTTCCGGTGTATATATTAGGAACATTTGGTCTAATGATCTACACTGTATACAGGGTGTCCCACGACAAACGACATCGATCGATTATGGAAAAAGTACAAATAGGAAAAATCTGAAAATTTGGCTACTTACTAAAGTCGATGGGGAACATCCATCTAAAATATTCTCAAGATTACAGCACTTCTGGTTATACCGGAAGTGGATATTAGCTTGCTTATTTATATGGGACACCCTGTATATTGTTGCATTTTTGGATTCTACGTCAAATTCTAGGCATACTTTATGTTTAATGCCATATACCTAACTCTAGCCGTTTTTGAGATATTCTAAGTTTTCAATAAAAAATGACAGTTGCATCGCCCAACAAAGTTGCCTATACTGTCCAAACGGCAAATTATTTTGCAGTGAAACTCTGAACTATTGTAAACAAAAGCCTGTTTTACTTCACTAACAACGCGCAATGACGTATTTGTATACAGGGTGATTGAAAAACAAGAATGAATTTGGCACTAATGTCATTGACATATCTCCATAGTTTCCATGATGACTGGTTGGCAAAAGCATTACCAGCTAAAATTAAAAATAAAAAGTTCAACAACGCAACCGAATATGGCCGAGTGAAAACGATTTTTTTCCAATAAATTGGAAAGTGTTAGATTTAGGTATAGACATTTAAATTGAAAATCATAGTTATTTCTGGTTCTAAACCTAAATCTGATGCAAAAAGTATGGGTTCCAATTTAAAAAAACTGACTTTCTATTTTTTGTGTGCCAAACTCATTATTGTTGTTCAATCATCCTGTATACAAATAGGTCATTGCGCGTTGTTAGTGAACTAAAACAGTCCTTTGTTAACAATAGCTCAGAGTTTCACTACAAAATAATGTGCCGTTTGGACAGTATAGGCGATGCAACTGTCATTTTTTATTGAAACGGCTAGAGTTAGGTATATGGCATTAAACATAAAGTATGTCTAGAATTGGATCTAGAATCAAAAAATGCAACAACAATATACAGAGTGTCCCATTTAATATAAGCAGGCTTATATCCACTTCCGGTATAGCCGGTAGGTTTGTAATCTTGAGAATATTTTAGATGGATGTCCCCCATCGACTTTATAGTAAGTAGCCAAATTTTCAATATGTTCCTGTTTATACTTTTTCCATAATCCATCGATGTGGTTCGTCGTGGGACACCCTGTATTTGTTCACTTGTTTATAATACTTAATTTATTACCAACTTTATGACAAAAAAAATATGAATATTAATGTAATGCTCACCGATCACCATACGTTTTTTATTTATTTCATGGTGTTACAATATGGTATATGCTCTTCACAAAAATACAGCTCAAAGTCGCAGCAATTGTCCAGTTTTGAAGCTTATGGTTCGAATTATGTATTAAGAACATTTTGGCAAAAAATTTCTATTATATATTTGACGTCAATAAAACCAAAGATATTTGCCAAGTATTTGACATTGTGCACATATAAAGGTTGCTTTTAAATAAGCTCACATCGCACAAATTTCTTATCAAAAAAATTTACTTTTACTGTTTATTTAGTTCATTACGTTCATCCGTTATTAAGAGATAAATTTTATTAGTAATTTAAAATAAAGAGTGTAATCAACTTTTATGTTATTATTTATACAGTGTTTTGGAATTGTGCCGATTATTTAAAGTCTAAATGTGAGTTCCAACTAGGTAAGAAATTTTGTAATTCAGATTACTTTGAAGAATTTAATTTAAGAGCGGATGTTATTTGGACAATCATTTTAATATCATTTACCAGGAATTATTTGTGAATAAAATGAGCAGCGTAAGATTAATTGATCGTTTCAAGTGAAAAACAAACAATTTTTTTGTTTGTTTTCTTGATAATATTTCCTTAACAATCTTTATTGATTAAATGTATAGGAACGGACATCATCCCTTGCTGAGCAGGTGGCAAATGTGGTCGATTCCACTTCCGCTTAATTTAAGTACCCATTCTAATTGTTTTGTACATCAACAAGATTAAAATGTCTGCTGTAAATATAGCATTCTCTAAATTTACTAGAGCTCATCTGTTCAAAACACATTAAGTACCAGCGTGTGCACTGTATAGCACTTGTGATAGGGTTATGAATAATATTCAAGGATAACTATAAAATCTACAAGAGCATAATATTAAACTTATGCGGAAGGATGCAAATTCTTATGAAAATTATCTTTTTATAGCGTATCTTTACTGGCAGTAATTAAAAGCTTAGAATTTATTTAAAAGCCGACTACTGAATTACTTGCTAAACTAAAATCTGATAAAAGTAATAGGCGGTCTATGCTACGTTGTTTTAATTGTATGAGATTACATCGTAATGGACCAGGGAAACAATACTATTACTCAAATTAAAGAGCTTTGCGCATTGATGATTCAACCCGCTAATTACAAACTGAGAAACATGCTCAAGAAACCCAGCTGTTTATTAACCAATAAGCAATTTTAAAAATAACATTTATAAATCAGTGTAAAACAAACAACGAAAAGAAAAGGTTCAATGTGCAAATACGGCAAAAGTCATTAAATCGGATTAAAGTGCGTACAAAATTATTAAATCGAGTAGCGGCAACTACACATAAACACAATAAAAAATACGCAGTGTCATAAATAAATCAGAATTAAATAATTACACCAATTATGTTGGAAAATATCAATAAAATAAACGAAATATAATCATGCAGGTTAAGTTACACATAAAATAAAACAAACAGTAAAGTTAAGTAAATAGCTATGTAACCGTATTATAAAATGCAGTTTAAACTATACATAAGCAAGAACAAAAAAACATACAAGGAATTTACAGTTACACTATTGCATTGTGAATAAAAGCAGTTCAGCTTTATGCAATTACAATAAATTACATACAGTGCATTTGTAAAGTAGCGGATAAATTCAATTAAAATTCGAATTAGGAAGAAAACGCTCGGACGCGTCGATTTTTATTTTCAATTTAGAATTTAGACGGGCGTGTCAAGCAAAGGATAAGACGTCATCGACATTTTTTTAAATATCAACGGCCGAGAAGGTAAATATGGACAATGGTTACTTAAGGAAATATTGAATAAACATTATCGTAAACATTAAAAATGAGAAAATTTCATTGTCAATGTAAGTTTGATAAGCGATAGCATTGATATCGTGAGTTTATCTAGTAACTACTTTACCGTTATTTTGTGAAATATGAGGAAACTAAGCGAACGTGAAAGAACTGACTGAAATCCTGTGCAGCATGCTTGGTTTCGGAGATAGGTCGCGCACTTAATCCAAAGTGATTGCGTTGTTTAATGTAACTCACCCTGATCGACCGTCCATTAGCCAAAGCATGGCAAGCAGAGTTGATGCGAAATTTCGAGAATTTGGATATGTTCGGGATATGAGAAAATCTGGGTGGAAGTCGATAAGTGAACTAGATCAGTTGAAATTGTGTTACAGGCTAAATACTCACTAGAGCATCCAGCCCGTAAAGGCAATTTGTGCCACGGCATAGTTCTGTGGTGTGGGCGGGGTTCTTACTTAATGATCGTAAAAGGCTCTCGTAGCAACTCCAAAAATCGTCAAAATCGGTAGATAAAGTCAAAAAGGCGCCACCTGTTAAACCTATTTATAGCGGAAAATCGCCATGAACTGATTGGTCTAACAGGAAATCAAAACGTTCACTCAAAAATCTACTACTTCTACAAAGTCTACTCCAAAAACACCAGATTCACCTAAACTTCAATAAAACCTTAAGCTTTAAATATAAAAACCGCCAAATGCGAAATAAAACCTTAAACTCACTAAATATTTCGATAAACCTACGTCAAAAATTATTAGCTCAACTAATCCAAGAATAACTGGAAATACGACAATTTAATTATTCAATTAAAACGAAAAATACGCCAACACAAACTAAACAAACGCGATCAAAAATGTAAAAAATTTTAAAATTTATAAAATGTCGATATCTATAAAAATACTTCAAAGATATCTCGCAATTTTTCGAGATACCCTCGATGCACCAAAAAAAAAATACAATCAGCTGTTAGGCCAGTAAACTCATACTACGTTATCTAAATGCATTACGTCAAAGCATGATGAATCTCATTCCTCAAAAATTTACCTTTAATTAATTACTTAAAAAAACTTAAATAACTTTCATCGATTGAAGTTAATTACTGGCAATCTTAAATGTGAATCAAAAGGTTTCTATTCGCTTATTTACTTTACGTCAAAATTGTAGCACAGAGGACGAATCAAAACAGATCTATCAATAAAACAGTTATAAACATTAACAATGTCATATATTATGACATTTACATCGCGAATTTTGATACAGTTACCTAAAAAATATTAAATTTCGCAATTACGGAACAAGAAATCTAGAATAAAACTAGTAAAATTTCACCCGGCGCTTGCAAGGCCCTTTAAGGTCAGTTCAACGTAAATGCGCAACTATTTACAAAGCGTTACTTGATTAATTTCACTCATTGAAACTTAAAATTCGGTATATTTATTTAAACGGCGTCTTCTTATTAACGAAATTTACAAAGTCCATGACGAATATTATATTAATATTTAAACTAAAAGCTTTCTTTATATACAATGATAATTGTTTGTTAAGCGCTTGCCATTTACACGAAATCATCAACTAACACTAGAACCATTTACTTTACTTGAACTATTTACTTTTGATCCGGACACCAGGGGCGAAAGAACTCCAAAGGAGTTAGGGTCATCACCATTCGACACTGAACCTAAATTCCATAGACGAGAATAATATGTCGCTGTACGACACCGATACGATAAATACTCCTGGAGGCGAGAAGACACAAAATAATCCCTCATTAAGGGTAAAAACACAAACTCCACTATAGCTTCACTTAACCTCGAGATATGCGTAAATATTTCACCACCTCCACACACGAATCTTCGTGTATACGACGAAGCGCAAACGAGCCTTGGCCCTTACGGCATCATTCCAAGACTGAGGACATACATTCAAAACTTCTTCAGTTACGACATACTTGATTTTAAAAACGACAACCAATCATACTACTCATACATTCAAATTATAAAACGCGTTAGAAACGGTAAGCCCCTTCCCGTAAATGATCAAGAGAAATTTCGTCATTCTACGAACTGTAATCCTAAAGGGTACCTCAGAATTCAAAATCAACATCGCTTTCACAACAATCGAGACAAAATGTTATCGTTAAGTTATTTTTCCTTAGTACTTATAGTAACTCAGCTAAATCCTGCCTTCTCCTATAATGATTTTTAATTGAATGTGAATCGGTAAACTGTACTGGCACCAAAAACTTAATATGAAAACCAACTTCGAATTTTATCTCTGAATAACAAACATTGTCTTTAATTTTAAACCTTACGAAAATTTATATAATAATTTCAATCCTAATGTAAATTAATACTAGAAATTCACTTTAAACTAAATAGGACAAATTCTAATCTGAAATACAATATAAAACAAAACGATAATTTAACTTAAGACACATAAAAACAACAAATTTCGTTAGCGCCAAAGCGAGAACTGAGTGAATAGAAAAAGAAATGAAAAGAAAAAAAAATTCGTATATATACAGGGCGTTCAAACACATTACAATTGTGTTAGAAATGCAAGATACTTTTAATACCACTATTACGGACACGACTAATAATATTAGTGTGGCGCGATCTACTGTGGATAAATTATTGTAAAGAGAGAAGTTCCATCCTTACGAGATATGCTTACTTGACGAGCTGTCTGAAAATGATTTTGATCGGCGAAATTAATTTTGTGAACAAATTCAACAGTTAGGTTATGGTAACACCAATTTTGTAAAAAAGAATAATTTTTTCCGGCGAAACAACATTTCCTTTAAACGACCATGTGAACAGATAAAATCGTCGTTATTGGGCAACCGAAAATCCTCATTGGTTCACGGAATATCACACCCAAAACCCTCAAAAATTGAACGTTTGGTGCGGCATAGTTGACGGAAGAGTTATAGGTCCTTACTTCTTCGAGGATGCCCTTACTGGTGCGAAATATTTATACTTTCTTCAAAATGACCTCATTCCCGCTCTAATAGCGTTCTGTCCCGATTTAGATGTGCCCGATATGCACCATATCTACCTTGTCGTACGTAAAAAGATGTACCCATTCTAATTCTGCA
>JARFJB010000821.1:6588221-6703221 GCA_036346205.1 Vesta saturnalis
TCTCTACCGAGACATTATTTATTACGCACAAGAAAGAAAACTTCCTGTTGCTATCCTTAATTTAGACCAAAAATCACCTCTATCGCATACTCAAAGATTTTGAAACATTTATAAATGCAGTGCGAATACTGTATTTTAACGGATCATGATACATACGAGTAAGTGAACTACTGATAACCGAAGTTCCTCTCAGGAAAGGCGTTCGACAAGGATGTTCCCTTTCCGGTCACCTATACTCTGTAGCAATAGAACCATTTCTGCAGAACATCCCTTATAGGTGTGACGGTCGATGGCGAAACAAAGCTACGCTCATGATGTACAGAATTACTTGGGTGTAAAGGAATGCAACGTGGGAAAATGATCGATAAGGAAATATGTTGGAATACCTTTTACAACAGATTAACACTTAGCAAGGATGAAGAAGTTGCACGGCGTATAGCAAAAAATAGGTTAGCAGACCTCGTTTTCTTAAAAAAATCTGGAATGCCCTTCAAAAATTGAAAACTCTCGGCATGCTGCTAACGTGCCCAACGGAATTATGTAAAACAAATAGTGTTCAGGATAACAGTGGAGGATATATATGATGGCTTTCCCCATAAAACAGAGAAATATAATTTGGCAAACTGTTCGATAACAATGGCAAAAAGCATTATTTATAAAATTTCGTTCGATTATATACGAATAAATAAAAATTTTAATTACAAATCAGCTTCCACCAACAAAATCAAAAAGAGAGTACAAACGAATATGCGTGGTACTTAGGTAAAGGAAATACCGAAAAATTCAGGAAATTGCAGTGCATCAATAATGTGTTGTGTAATGTCAAAAATAAAGCACTAATGACAATTTGAAAAATCAAGAAAGTGATTTTGGAATTATAGCTTACAGAACCTTGTTATTGTAATACTTCTTGAAGTTATAAATAAATAATGATTATTATTATTACTTTTATAAACACACTCGCACACGTACTCTCGCACGGACTCTCGTACGCACTCGCGCACACACTCACGCACGTACTCTCGCACGGACTCTCGTACGCACTCGCACGCACACACACCAAGGTGAAAATGGTCTAGATGGTTTTCAAAATGCTGACATTGTGTAAATCTGTTGAAAACTCGACATCGATTTTTTTCACGAAAACTACTTATACGTTTGATTTACTGCAACGGAAACTATCATCTACATATTGCCATATTTAAACAGATTATAATTATTGTATGTAACAAAAGAACTATAATACAGTTTCAACCTACCTATAAATCACCTCCACGAATTCGACCTCATATTTAACTTCATTAGACGATACTTCCTTATTTTGTAACCATCAAACGACAAAGCCTAATAAAACATAAAATACTTCCCTATCATAACACCAAAAATGTCCAAAAACGGCCCCACGTTGGGCGCCAAATTATGTTACGTGCCGAATACTAGCTAATACTATTAACCCGTACAAAGTGCATATTTCCGAACCAGCTGAAATCGGTATTTATAATGTCCATCTAATGTCGCCTGCTTGAAATTTATAAAGGGACATATTTTATACATTTGAAATTGTTTCCATAAAACAGGTATGTAAACTATTCATCCCTCTTAAAATTCTTAAATGAAGATGCTTTAAGCTTTCTCAATAAATCCGCAAAATGCGATTTTCATAATCCGATAAATCTTAATAAAAACATTATAACTTTAATTTTAAAATACGGAAATTTACTTACTGCTTTTCACCGAATTATTCATTAATTTCCAAATGAATCTCCTAATTAGCCGAGGGTGATGATGAACGCAAACATGCTAATTAAATGGCAAAAAAAGGCTTACTCAAAATAATTGGCAATTTAATTAAAACGGTAAATAATGCCATAGTTGGATCATAACGCTTGTATTCCATACAACCCTTGGACATCGGTTTCTTAACGGAATGGTGGGGTATTTTTGTATAGCTTATGTTTAAGTTTTTTACAAAAATGTGTTAATTACTTTATTAATAATGTAAAATCCAACACAAATATGAAATATCTACAAGAAAATATAGTAATGAGATTTATAATAAAGAAATATAGCAGAAAAATAACAACTTGTGACTTTTTTAAGTCCATGCATAATGAAAAAATTAACTAACTTATACACGGACAGCTAGCTATTTTTTTTGCTCTGCTCTTGACAAACAAACTTTCCACAAATTTCGCATTTATTGCGAGCCTTCCTGTCTTTCTAGCGTGGGCAGATAACACAACGACCAAAAGATTTCTACGCAATTGCTTTCACGCTACAACTGCCAACTCGGGATCACCTCTAACCATGTGTTCGATCCTGTCCTTGTTTTGATATCTTCTAATTATTTAAGGTTCTCTACCAAAGCATAACAAAAGTTTGCGCCTAGCATCCAAATACGACTTATTCCAATCAGGACATTTTAGTTTCTATAGAATACAAGAGTTTAGGTCTGCGGTATAAATAAGATGGCCAAAATAACCATTGGCCATCTGTTTGTCATTCTTACACCATTTCTGTTTTGTACATATTTGCCTCATTACTAATTTTATCTAAAGCATGTTATGTGGATAATAAAATTTCTGCCTCGTTTTTGTCGCCTGAATAGGAGACTAATGTGTGATTCTTGGTAAAAACGTAAATGCTGGACTAGTTTTATTGAACAAAACTTCTTTGGAATAAATGTTTTTTTACGTACTATACTACAAAGGGTTAATCTTTTAGCTAAAAGTTTATCAACCAAAGATTTAGATGTAATAAAATTATCTGTTGTAATTCCGTATCCTTCAGACAAATGCTCAACCATATCAAGGACCACCCTTTCGCCTTGGTTTTTCTCTACAGCATTGTTCTGTTTTCCTAAATAAGTATACCTACAGATTGTGAGTATAGGCGTTGGTAACGTCCGATAGAGCCCAAACTTTTAGTCCGTATTTGTCTGGTTTGTTTTTGATATACACTCTAAATGGCGCACGACCTCTAAAACCGAGAACTTGTTCGTCGACGGTCATGTGAGTTCAAGGATACATCATTCGTTTGAAATTTTCAAATTTTTCAAATACGCATCTAATTGGCGCTAACTTATCCAGAGCTTTACGTTCTACTGTTGTTTCATAGTCATCAAAAGGAAGGCAATTTGTAAGTACAATAAATCTGCCTCTTCACATAGTCGTAGGCCTACTATAACACTTATCTGAAATCCACAACATTTCAACAGGCTCCTTTGTAGCTTGCAGAGCTCATTGGGAAATAAAAAGACTTAGATAAGCCTTAATTTCAATTAAATCCGTGGGTGTCCACGTTTTATGGTTTTCTGAGTTTTTCCGTTCCACTTTTCATATTCTAAAATGGATTTTTTATTTGTTTTTTCAACGATAATATCTATAATATTTTCGGATACGAAAAGGGAGAACACCAAAGTATCAATTACATCATTGTGATCATCTTGACTCGCAACTTCAGGTGCTTCGATAACATCCGATTCGAAACCCATTTCTTCAACAAGATACTCGGGGAAAATCTTCAGCAAGGTCAAGATTTTTCCTCATGATACATTTGCAATTCCTCATTCGTTACTTTGTGGAGGTTTATTGGTTTTCTACCTGCTATTTTCTAAAATATCACGTCACTAGATAGCAATAAATAAAATATAAAATACCAATGTTGCTTACAACCAAGCCGTATTACAATTCCAACTAAGATTAAAAGAATTTTAACTAAACAGTGTACGAACTCAATGGTTCACCGACGACTAACAAAATAGAAATAAAATTTAATCGATCGTACGGCTTTAAAAACAAGAATAGACAGGATAAGACCTGTGAAAACCAGTGTATAAAACTACTACATGTTTTACCTACTGCGGTATTTAATGTTAGTATTTTTTGTATATTTTCCAACATCTAACATTATATTAGAAAATACATACAATTAGCATTTGTAAAAGAATTTTCACAAATCATTGATGAGAAAAAAAGGATCTTCAATATTTCATGAGAAACATCAAGTTGGGGTATAAAATTACCCCAGTTAGTATTAGGAAGGTTAACTATATAAATACAAAATAAGTAAATGAGTTTAGTTAGTATCAAAAAAGTTAGGAAAGTTAGTCGAGAAAATTTTAATAGAAGACACAGTTAAAAAATTCCAAGTATACAAAAAAAAAGGAAATAATGTCAAAATTTCAACAATAATAAGTGTGGTGTAGTATTTCGAAATAACTATTAATGTGGAAGCAAACAGTCATTGTACTGAATCAATAAAACGTAGCAGAAAACATGTGTTTTTTTGTATTTAAATTATGAAAATCATGAAAGCTTAAGATCAACAGAACTTGAAATTATTATATAAAAAGTTAAATTTAGAGTTTTTATAAAAATAATGAAGTTAATGGATTAGTAAAAATTATTTTGTGTTAAAGTCGATATAGAGGCAGAACTTTAGTAAAGATTTTTGGATGAGAATTGATCACTGTAATATTAAAAAGAATGATTAAAGCCATCTAAAAGATTAAAGAATTAAGAAATAAAGTATATTTACAAAAATTGAAAAAACAAGGCGGAAATGAGAATTATCTTAAGTAACAACAGGTATTATAAAAAGGCAAAGCTGTTAAAAAAAGTTCAACCCCAGACGTTGTCATCAACAAATGCGATTATGAATAAATAAATATGGAATGCCAAATAAAGATCGAAATAAACAAATAAAATGTATATACCGGGTGTATATCAAATAGGGACCACCCTGTAACTTTTCAACGGGTCGTTAGATTTTGTTCAAGTTTTGATTAGTTATATTAGAGCCAGTTTGGGATTTTTTTCATAAAAAAAACAATATGATCGACTTTCGGTTTCACCGGAAATGACACAAAAGCTGAAAATTTAAATGGAACAATCTGTATATTTTTACATGTTTGGGTTCTACGACAAATACATACTGTTTATCTGCCAAATGTCGACTCAAACGCCATTTTACTTTGACAGAGTCGGCTTCAGGAGCATGTTGTGTTAATAAAAATTAGAAAATTAAAAATTACTGCTTTATTTAGGAACTAAGGAAATTACTACGCATATCGTTTTACTAGTACTTGAAAGAGCTATTTAATATACAAGGTGGCCCATGTATGTTTCTATTGAGAACAGTGAGTTTTAGTTAAAAAACTTCACAAAAATTAATTGTTATGAAAAACAATATTCTGGGGGTAATCGTGTCAATTATCTGTAATTTAGATGACGTCATAATGATCAAAAATTAAAAAAATAAAATTAAAATAGCGTCTGAGTTGACATTTGACAGATGAACTGTATGTATTTGAAGCCCTAGAATCCAAATATGTAAAAATATACAGGGTGTTCCATTTAAATTTTCAGTTTTTGCGTCATTTCCGGTGAAACCGGAAGTCGGTCATATTTTTTTTATGTAAAAATTCCCAAACTGGCACTAATATAACCCACCAAAACTTGGCCAAAATGTAACGACCCGTTCAAAAGTCATTTGGTAGCTTATATTTGATTTACACCCGGTATAGCATTTTATTTACGAGAGAAACAGGTCTTTGATACTTGCGAGTGGGTGTACATAAATATAAGAGAAACATTGTGAAGTATTTAAATGGAAATAAGTGCTTAAAAATTAATATTATAATATTCAAATGTATAAGAAAGGAAATGAAAATATCTTGTAAGTGAAATGTGTTGTATTTGAGAAAATAGTCGAATTATTGAGTATTTTTCTTGATTTTATGGAAGTAAGTTATTTATTGAAATTATTAAGATTATTAAAAATTTATGATTATTGTGTAAAGAAAAATTGTAATTGAGTGGAAAATTATAACATAAGTGGAAATATTTTATTAGAATTAAGAATTAAAGTTAGTGGAATTTTTTTAAAAATAAAGTGTGCGTGTTTTATGTGATTTAGTCCTGACGATGAAATACACTATTTCAAAATCTATAATAATGGAATTTTAAAATTATCAGTTCCGATCTCTGACCTATACCCTAATTCATTTTCTTTAATATTGTATTTCAAATATACAGTGCGCTCAGAAAGTAACCGATAAATTGATTATTTTCGCAATCGTTAATTTGTGGTAAAAATCCTGCGACACGTCGATTTTTTATTTTGATTCCGGACTTTATGCTGTGTCGCACATGTAGATGGCGTTGCGCACTTTCTAGATATGACGTCAAAGTTCATATTTTTAAATGGCAACCCTGTATGTTCTTCGCGGAAATCGATGCTACTCTTTCTCCTGAGTTCGAAAATGCCCTATTTATTGGGATTATTTGAAACAGTATGCGCGATAATAATTATTAAATGTGGCATAATTCGAAAAGTGATGCCGTGTTAGTGTTGTCAATGTTGTCAATTAAGAATCTGGGGTACAACATTTATTAAAATCAACATAAATTGAATGAAAACAAACATAAAATAAGACTTGAAAATGTTTTTGTCTTCCGGTGACAAAAATACGTACTTCAAGTCTACCTGTAACGATACATAAATATGCGGTTTTCGGCCGCTTGAAAATAAATAATAAACTCCATATCGAGTTACCTAGTTCCTTGTTGTTTTGACAAAAGCCTACATTTCAATCACACCAGTTTCGTTCTTGACTAACACCGCACCACTTTTCGAATTATGCCAAATTTAGTAATTAATGTCGCGCACACTGTTTCAAATAATCCCAATAAATAGAGCATTTTTGAACTCAGGAGAAAGAGTTGCATCGATTTCCGCGAAGAACATACAGGGTTGCCATTTAAACATGAACTTTGACGTCATATCCGGAAAGTGCGCAGCGCCATCTACATGTGCGACACAGCATAAAGTCCGGAATCAAAATAAAAAATCGACGTGTCGCAGGATTTTGACCACAAATTAACGATTTCGAAAATAATAAATTTAACCGTTACTTTCTGAGCCCACTGTATAACAATATGCTATGTAGTAGATTATAATTAAAACGTATTTTCTTTTTTTAATAAAACCTATCACTAAATAATAAAACTCTAACCGAATATGCAATACCTTTATAAGCCAAATGAGATCCCTCCGTCACCTACGATTGCGCTAAGGTCATGGTAAGTATTGCGATTACAAGTGTATGTGGGGGGGGGGGGGGGGTGCGTGCGTACGCATATATGTGTGAATGTATGTATGTTAGTATACACGATAAGTCCAGAACGATGAGCGTGAATATATGGATGTGTGTTAGTAACCACGGTAACTCCAAAACGAACACGTAAGTTCTTACAATTTCGTATTTAAGCTTGCTTTTATTTCTCCCAAAGCTGATTAGATTTTAGGAGAAATCTAGCGGCGGAGAAGGCAGAATTTTTTTATATATAACATTTCTGAAATATGAACATTGAGTTTTTTTTTATTATTTGTATGGGGATCTCGGAAACCATAAGAGTTACAAATTTGCTTCTTTAGAAGACTAATCCAGATACGCTTTTTTTAATTTAAGAAATGCATGGCTTACTAGATATTTGTAAAAATGTAAAATTCTCCAAAATCCTTTCATCGCTTTAATTCGTTTATTTCCAAAGATAGATAAAAATTGGTTAAATACAATTAGATAATAGATAATAGTGCATTTTTTTCTGATTGTAATGATGTAATGGTTGTATCACTTATTCTAGTAAATAAAAGCCCAATACACGTTTTTCTATTATTAGGTTGAACGAAAATCATATCTTATCATGGAAAACAAAAGTAAAGCAACTGAAGCGTTGTTTATCTTCATCTTTGACAGTTCGTTCGTTAGAGTGATTCTTATCGGTTTTGTCAGTGTGGAGTTGCTTTAGAAAATTAATTATGGTGTACGCAAATTTCGAGAAACTCGACGTGACCGAATGTTACACCATTTGTAACAAAAACAGTCAACGAGCGGCCGAACGCTATTTTTTGTTGTATTTTGATCGCCCTCAATCATCTTTACACACTTTCAAGAATTTATACAACAATTTAAAAGAGTTTGGGTGTTTGTGAAGCCCAGAAATGGGAGCAATATTGATGAAAACGTGCAGATAAAGGTGCTAGCTGTTTTTAATCAAAATCCATCTACATCAACACGACAAATTGCACAAGATGCTGCAATCTCACAACGCACAGTAGTGAGAACAAAATATAAGTACTACCCTTATAAATATTCAGTTGGACAAACCTTGCACCGTGGTGATGGTGAAGGTTAAATTTTTGTAATGTGCCATGAAAATAATAACTTTCCGATGCAGATCTTATGGACCGACGGAACACATTTTACAAACTGTGATATGTTCAATTGTATTAATGAACACCTATGGGCCCAAGCAAATCCTCACCTTTTACTAGAATGACGACCTCAGATTAAGTTTGGCTGCAATTTATGGTGCGGTGTTATTGGTTCGCAGCTTGTTGGGTCACTTATTTTTAATGGGACTTGAAATCGATATTTGCAATTGGTTAGGGCAGATTTTAACAATATCCTAGATGAATTAAATTTACAAACCCGTGGAAACATGCAGTGGTATCAATACGACTGTGGCCCACCCCACTATCAGGCGCATGTTACAATATATTTAGATAAGCAGAAATGGTCCTATTTTATGGGCTGCCCGTTCCCCTGATCTTTCACCTTTAGACTTTTTTGTATTTGGAGTAATAAAAGATCTCATATATGTGCGATCATATGCAACCCAGCAGGAGCTACAGGAAGCTGTTATTAATGCGTTTAACAGATTAGATGGACGTAAAATTAGGAAAGCCGTTAACTCCGTGTTGAAAATGTGTCGCATGTGTGTCGATAATAGTGGTAGACATTTTGAACGCTTACTGTAAATTTCTTTTGTTTTCCGTGGCAAGATATGATTTTTGTTAAACCTAATAATAGAAAAATGCGTATTGTGCTTTTATTTATTAAAATAAGTGATACAACCCTTACATCATTACAATCAAAAAAATGGACTATTAAAATATGTCATAGCCAACTATGGTTTCCATTTTAAAAAATTCAACTTTACTTCATACCTTCTAAGCAAAATAAAAAACTAGTACGGCGACGTTATTCGGCATAAAGTTGTCTACAAATTGTATTTAAACAATTTTTATCTATAATAAAAGAATTAAAGCGCTGAAACGATTTTGGAGAATTTTACTTTTTTACAAATATCTAGTAAGCCATGCATTTTCTTAAATCATCAAAAGCGTATCAGGATGAGTCTTCTAAAGAAGCAAATCTTTCCCCCAGTTAAGCAAGCCCCATACAAATATAATGAAAAAACTCGCTCTGTTTATATATATATATATATATATATATATATATATATATATATTAATTATATTCTGTGCAATTTTTGATACGACGCGTTATTTGGCGACAAAAATCCTAAGGTGGAATTTAAGAGTTTGTTCAAATTTGCTCAATATACGAATAACGATTAACTTTATAGGAAAATGTGTAAATATATTCTTTAAAGATAATTTATTTTAGATAACTTTTGTTCTTAATACGTAACCAAATAAGATTAATTAAACAAGCTGTGAAATGCTGAAACTGTATTATGAATATTTTTACGGAAGCGGGCGGCTTTGTGATTTTATTTCCAATTAGCATCTAGATATCTATTAACCTCTATTTGTTATGAAGGTTTAAACGTCCATTTGACAGATTATTATTGTTGTTTTTACAATGTTGCCAATTCTCGTTATGATATTACAAAAGAAGTTGGATAATTATTCAAAGAAAATGTGTTCTTATTTTTTTTAATTTCCACTTTGGAAGGCCGTGTCAGTAGGGGTGCGAATAATTAGCGATATATCGATAACTGTCGATAAATATCGATAATTATCTATATTTGTCTATCGATATCGATAATATTGATTATCGATAATGCCGATAATGTACAGCTTTCGAGAAGCTAACCATTTCCCGTATCACTATCTACAATTTTGTATGGAGATAAAATGCGTCCTGGCATACTAAGTAATAATATTTACGAAAAAAAATAAACTTAAAAGAATGTATTGTTACCTCAGTGAGATGACCATATGATTAGGGGTGCGAATAATTATCGATAATTATCGATCATCGATAATATTGATTATCGATAACGCCGATAATATCGATAATCTGTAGTTTTCGAGAGCTTAACCATTTCCCGTATCACTATCTATAGTTTTGGGTGGAGATAAAATGCGTACTTGCATACTAAGTAATAATATTTGCGAAAAAATAAACCTAAAAGAATGTATGGTCACCTCTTCCCGAAAAGAACAGACCTAAAAGAATGTATTGTCACCTCAGTGAGTGACGGTATGATTAGGGGTGCGAATAATGATCGATATATCGATAGTTATCGATAATATTTGTCTATCGATATTATCGATAAATCGATTATCGATAATATTCGATTACCGATAATATTGATTATCGATAGTATTGATTATAGATAACACCGATAATATCGATAATGTATAGTTTTCGAGAGGCTAATTGTCACTTCAGCGAGGTGACCATAAATTCTTTTTGGTTTTTTTCGTAAATATTATTACTTAGTATGCAAGAACGCATTTTATCTCCACATACAACTATAGATACTGATACGGGGAATGGTTAGCCTCTCCAAAGCTATACATTATCGATATTGCGGCGTTATCGATAATCAATGTTATCGATATTTTTTTGTTATCAATAATCGATAATCAATTTTCATTATCGTGCAGCAGTAGTCGTGTGTTCTACACTATATATTTACTATTACTTATTACTATTATGGCAATTAGCATGATTACACTAATTATTGCCAATAGTGTAATTACGACGATTATGGTAATTATTGCGATTACTCTTAAGCCATGATCGTATTCGTATACACTACAGTTGATAATTGTGTCGCACTATGAATAAAGCCAGTGCTAAATAATATAAGTTAACCATATTTATTCACTAAATGTGTCACACAAAGATGTAGCAAAATTTAGACAAGCGTTGTACATAGAGTATCAACAATTAAACATTGACAGCACACTTTTTGTAAACTTACTTTGTAGAAAATTAAAAACGTTACTAAATTAGACTAAATATACCTAAATTTTTGCATCATTTTAATATTTTGTCTGTGAATCATTCATATAAAAAGTGATTAATGGCGCCATTAAAAACAATAATTGTCCAAAAATTGAACCATGTGACTCTCCGTCAGCGACAAGAGTTTTGGCTACAGTCGGAACGATTAACTGACAATAATAACGCCATGATAACTTCATCATACTAGCGATTCCAGATCCCCCAGTTGACTTTGAGATTGGTGTAATTTTTTGTTTAGCATTACAATGCAATAGATTACAAAAGATACAGAAATAGTTCAACATGTATTTATTAAACCGTTTTAAGGTATGGGATAAAACTAAAAGCACTTAAACGTTTGAAAAATAAAAGTAGAAATTGTATCACACGTTACGCAGCTAAATAAAGGACAGTGATTATTTAATTTTTATTTTTATACCTTAAAATATAAAACTAGCGTGTGGTACACGACCAAAACAATAAGAATGAGCAAATTTAATATTTTTAGATTGTGTTAGTTTTTATAATTTAAATTATGGCATAAGGTTCAATGACTTTTGGCAGGATATACCTGTATTCATTGCCAAATTGTTAATATCCCCATGCCCACGAAGATTGGCAAAGCAATATACCTACCTACTATTCACCATTTTTTATTTTAAAAATTATTTACTTGCAATTTGCCAACGGGTTTGTATACAAACAAACTACGCTTTATTTTTACATACCAAATTTGTTTTCAAACATTTCAATAAGTAGTAATGCTATGTTTTTTTGTTTCAGGGTAATCTGCAGCCTCCGTGGTTTGATCGTTCCACGTATGGCACTTCATCATCAAAGCATTAACTATCGGCAGTTGCCGATTGTCAGCCGCATGATATCATTTATAAGTTTAATACGTCTTGCGTTTTTGCGCAGACAATTTCGTAGAGATCTTGTAGAGTGGCCAAATACACCATGGACTCTATACCTCAATTATCGGCTTCTGACTTTAATCAAGTGAATTTAAATAATAATAAGCAAATGAATAAAAGTGCTTGTAGTGAAAATATATTCGGTAATCCTAGTGTAAATAATGCAACAGAAGCCTTTCTTAATAATGATTCATCTAACACATGCGCTAATTCTAAATTATCTGGTAGAAGCCTCAATTCTTCTAAATACAGCAATAACATTGTCGAAACTACCGTTAGTAATAATAAAAGTCAATCGTCTGTAACACCTAATGGCAGTCTTTACACAAATAACATTTTAAATAATTCAGCCGAAATGGCTCCACTTTTACAGTCTACGAAACAATTAAAAGATAATCGCGCTTCTTTAACATTGCAATTGAACGAGAACACGATTAGCAGTAAACCAAAATTGGTTGTAAAAACAATTCACGAAAATCCCTTACGCAATACTCAAGAAAAAAAATCACTGTTACCAGAAAAAACGGAGACAAAAAAGATTGATTCTTTCAAAAAGGAGGAAGATGATCGTCCCGTTTTACACGTACAGTTCGATAGTAATGAGGAGGAGACGAATAATGTACTACCTACGAAGGAACCTTGTCTTACACCAACCGCTAGCGTTTCTTCTAGTTCAGATTCTAGTTCTAGTAGTGGATCAATTGATATATCCGAAGCTCGACCACCAGATGGTGGTTGGGGATGGGTGATTGTAGCCGTTTCGTTTATAGTTAACGTGATAGCAGATGGCATTACTTTTAGTTTTGGTGTGATATTTCCGGAATTTTTAAATTATTTTGGAGAAGATCGAAGTAAAACAGCGTGGATTGGTAGCTTGTTTATGGCTATGCCATTACTCTCAGGTCCAATTGCAAGTTTTTTGACTGATAGATATGGATGTAGAAAAGTTACAATTGTCGGCTCTATGTTAGCGTCATCAGGATTCGTCTTAAGCTCGTTCGCTAATAGCACCGAAGTGTTGTATTTAACCTTCGGAGTTTTGGCCGGCTGTGGATTAAGTTTGTGCTACGTTGCGTCTGTTGTAATTGTTGCGTATTACTTTGATAAACGGAGATCATTCGCTACTGGTCTCGCGGTGTGCGGAAGTGGAATTGGAACTTTTATATTTGCTCCTTTAATCCAGGGGCTGTTGAAAGAATACGGATGGAGAGGAACGACGCTAATACTTGCCGGTATTTTTCTGAATTTAGCTGTGTGTGGAGCGTTAATGCGAGATTTGCCTTGGACTTCCTATAAAAATAAGTCTGCCGCAAAGGAACGGAAACGGAAACGTAGTCTAAGACGTAAGAAAAATGACTCGTCTGCGGATACCTTCTCAGTAAGTAATAGTACTAACACTGCCAGCGCCTTACAACCGATTGTCGAAAGTAATGAAAATGCAGAAGATGATGAAGATAAGATGGCGGATCAAGATAGGTTGTCTAGTTCATTAGTTAACTTACCTACTTATGTTCGTAACGGAGAAAAAGTGCCAATTGAAGTTTTAGAATTATTATCTACTCATAAAAATGTCTATAACGTTCTTTTACAAAATTATCCAAGCCTTTTAGCTCCATCGAGAAGTTTTAGCGATTCCGGTAGATTACATAAAGCACATTTAGCTGTTAAAACACCATTACCACCTTCGCCTCTTGCTGAGAAAGTTCCTCCAGTGCCTTCTCTATCCCCAACAACAACCGATGGGGCTTACTTATGGTGGTTGAAGAGGAACGAGATAACACCTCCTAGATTGAACCCACAAAAAAGACTGCCCACTGCCTATTTAAAAGATTTGCGGGTGCATAGATTATCGTTAACGTATAGGGGTGCGATGCTCAATATAAATAGATATCGCTTAAGAGCTTCTTCATGTCCCGATATTTATAGAAATTCGATGACTACAATCGCTAAAGAAAAAATGCAATGGTACGCTGGATTATGGGATCTTTGGGATTTGGTCGTCGATATTATAGATTTTTCACATTTCGCTAATGCAAAATATTTATTATTTGCTATTTCAAATTTTCTGTTATATACTTGGTATGACGTCGAATATATGTACTTAAATGATCACGCACTTGGAATGAAAATTTCTGAAGAAGATGCTTCGATATTAATTTCCGTTATAGGAATTGTTAATATGTTCGGAGAGGTAATTAAACGACATGATTTGAATTAGTTTTAATGTATTTTATTTCAGATTATCCTAGGATGGGCCGGCGATCGTCCTTGGATAAATCCTAGTGTTGTTTATGCAATTTGTATGTTATTGTGCGGTGCTGTTATTGCAGTTGTCCCATTACTACATAGTTATACGTCTTTATGCTTTGTCGCTGGAGGTTTTGGATTTTTTATTGCAGCAAATTATTCTCTTACTTGTATTATACTAGTAGAATTAATCACTTTGGAACGTTTTACAAATGCGTATGGACTTTTACTGCTTGTACAGGGTGTTGCAAATCTTATTGGACCACCTATAGCAGGTATAAATATATTCTTTATTATTGTGAATGCATAAGATAAATGACATATTGATCAATTTAAGTTTTCAAACTTAATCTGGTTGCATAAAGCAGCTTACACGTGTACCATCGTGCTAAAAAAATGTTGGTACAGCTTGTTACTGTAGACAAAATTCAAATTTTGATGTAGACACATTTTTGTATGTAAATCACGATTTTCAAGCAGGGGTTCAGCATTTGCCACACTGGCAAATTTGATAGATTAAACACAATTGAAATTTAAACTGTCACTTTGATGTTTCATGTCATAGCCTACTAACGCAATTGATTATTTTGCTGTACCAGTGCGATAGTACCAGTATGCTTAGTACATGGCGTAGTATTATGTATGGCTACTTGAAAATGTAATGCAAAAAATAAATTTCAGTGTTTTACGACATTATTTTAGCCACACTTCAAGTGTGGATGGTACTTTTGACACATTCCAAACGTCATACAAAATTTAGCATAGAATAGTAAGTGAGCACTCAGTTGCAAATCAAAGCACGTTATTAGGTTCCAGCTGTTTAATTATGTTGATTATGTATTTAGTGTGTTTGCCGTAGAGCAAATAATTATACATTGGTAGTGAATTTGCCATTATAGAGTTCTGTATTACCGACTTTTAACTTTTCCAATTTATGCAGTGTTCTGTCTATGGTTTATATGCGTAGAAAACTTAACGATATAAAACGCAATCGGAAATGACCTTACGGTAAGTTTATGGCGCCTAAATGTAGCTTTGGGGTGGTAAGGACGCACTGCTACAGTAACCTGCCATTCGCCAATACAAATCAAATAGAAAAAGCAAGTAATTTGTTTTAATTTTAATTTTGTTAAATACTACCCTACGTTGGGCGCCAATTTTTGTTAAATTCCGGTATGACAGCCTAACATAAGGAATGTCATTGTTCACTATAGATCAGAACCGTTGGGTGTGTGATTGTATAACGCACTAACGACTTGTGGACATAATTAAATTACTCAACGCAAAGCCCCTAAGACTTTTAAACATTGAAAACGGGACAGAATATTCTGTCTGAAAGTGAAATACGGTTAATCTACGAGGGTGGTTTTACGGAAGAGTGACTTTTCAGTAAAAAACTTGTTTCAAGACAAAAATATATTTTATTTTTCTACACTATTTCCTTTTAATTGCATACACTTATTTCAACGGCTTTCCAACTTTTTTAAACCTTCAGAAAAATAATTTTTTGGAAACTCTGCAAAATATGCATCCGTTGCTTCCATTACTTCTTCATTTGTATGAAATCTCTGTCCTCCGAGCCACTTCTTCAAGTTTGGGAATAAGAAGAAATCACTTGGAGCCAGATCTGGCGAATATGGAGGATGGGGCAGCAATTCATAACTCATTTCAATCAATTTATTGGATGCAATAACGGGCGAATGGGAGAGCGCGTTACCATGATGGAAAATAACTTTCTTTTTGTTTAAATGTGGTCGTTTCTTTCTTAATTCTGCATCAAAGCGTGTTAATAAGTTGGAATAATACTCACCAGTTATAGTTCTACCCTTCTGCAGGTAATCAATAAGGATTGCCCCTTGAGAGTCCCAAAAGACCGTGGCCATAACTTTGTTGGCAGAAAAAACGGTTTTTGCCTTTTTAGGAACACGTTCTTCCGCAGAAGTCTATTGTTTCGACTGTATTTTCGTTTCAGGTGTGTAATGAATCCATGTTTCATCCACGTTAACGTATCGACGAAAGAATTCGCTTGGATTACGTTTCAACTTAACCAAACAGTCACGTGAAATCGAAACACGTGTATGCATTTATGCTTCTATTAATAAACGCGGTACCTATCTTGCACTTTTTCATATTTACATATTGATACAACATGCATGCCATGCACTGGTTCCGTTGAGGTACGCGGTTCATTAGCTATCTCTCTCACTTTAACTCAACGATCACTGTTTATGTTGGAACTGACTTTATTGATTGTTTCTTGAGAGGTAACCGTATTCGACGGTCCTGGACGTTCCGCATCTTCCGTGCCCATATGGCTACTTTTAAAAGCAGCAAACCACTTGCAAAGCATTGCATGGGTCGGAGCAGATTCGCCGTAATATTTGCGAAATTTTCTCTTGTTTGTTAGATGTTTTTCCGCGTAAAAAATAGTGTTTTATTAAAACACGAAATTCCTTTTTATCCATTTTTAATTAAATACAAAACGTGTCTTATTTGATTGATTGTCAAACATAAAGTAATTGACGAGTTTTCACGAAATTTTTACAGTAAGCTTCTAAAAGATGGCTGAAGTATTCAACATACTATCGTTACGTTAGGGTTGCCAACTTTTGAAAAGTAGCACTTCTGTCAACCCAGCCTAAAATTTAGTTTAGTGGACAAGGCAGCAATCAAACTCGGCGTACAGTGGCTTACAGGCCGTGAAAGTGACCTGAAAGAGTAAAACATGTTTTTAGGTTAGACTAGTTCAATAGTAACCAGTGTGATAGTTCTCATAAATGGTTTTCTTTCAAAATACACAAACGTGTCCTAAGATTCAGTAAGAGCAAGAGCGATGTAAGGATCCAAACTATCCAGTACTTACCCATTTATTATGAAAACAAAGAAAGAAAGGTACCCCAGCGGGGTCGTTTCAGGTACCATGCATAATTGATACTAATTGCAAACGTATATTGGTAATTAACTCCGAGAAATTAAATATATAATGGCAGTCTGATAGCTCCAACGCAGTATTCACCCGGCTGATAAATATCCAATTTATAACATGGAGCAAACAATTTCATATAAATAAGATAACACAGAATGTGATTGAAGTAAATAAAACTTTAGGAGGCGAATAGCCATTGATAATTAATGCTATCGACATTATCTAATCAATTAATCGTTAGCGGCACACCACTAATTTTATTAAAAAACATGTAAGTAATTTGTAGTGAATCGGATTATCTAAGAAGCCCCCGTCAACTCATACTCATCGACTATTCACGAGTGCAACACCAAAAGTTTTTCAATAACAAAACAGCATAAGCGGCTGCTAGTTTTAAAACATTAAAATATAGTATACTACAGGGCTTAAATAATCATCAACATTAAGTGCAGGAGACGGCTACAAGTGCCTGACCTTATGTCAGCAATTATGAAGGTACCTATAAAACAAATAACGGTCAATCCATATTAAATTGACTTGCGCATTCATCGATGGCCGATAGCACAGAATTACAGTAATTATTACTAAATCAAGTGTCCCCGCCGCAAAGTGTACAGGTGCCCCAGAACAGTAGGTAAGTTAGTAATGAATGATCAGGTAGGATTCACAGTGACTGTAGCACCTAATAATTGTAGGCCTACATTAACGTATATCACCATGCGTGATGGCTATCCAATATTTTCGCATACATGTTCGGTCTCCATGTAAACGGCACTATTTTAAAACAGTAACGCTTAATGACTCAAATAACTAACTACTCAATCAAGGTCCACCCTTTTACTGTTAATAATTACTATACGTGTTTACTCGTATCTTAATCTCTAAAAATAAAACTCCTGGGCGTAAATTTGTGTAGCTGGTTTGTACTATGCATCTAAGGGTCGTATCGTTACACATGCGACACACAATAAGAAAACATCATATATTACATGTATCTATTGGTCTGAAATAGTTGAAACTCATACAACTTCTACAAACTACTCCAAAGCGGCGATGTCAAATTGCTAAGTAATAGCTCGTATTCAATTTTAATTAGACAACTTACTTAATTTTACTTACAATTTTACTTAATTGTAAATCTAAATCACTAAAATGTATAATTATCCAAGGTTTTATGGCAGCCGTTAACAAACTGCAGAATTTACAATTAAACCAGGCTTTCTTTAAAATTAACAATGTAACGGCCCTAGAGCAAAGTCAAAATTGATGGAAAACTGACTAACGTGTCTTTGGCAAAAAAATCATTCACCACGGATTCCATAGAATAAAAGAACAATGTTTTCACATGAGTTAGCCTTAAATTATATCACCTGTAGGACTCAAACTGCTGCCAATTAGAGGATGGTACAACCACCAGATGCTACGTTGTACTTTTTCCCGAAGTACCTTTCACCTCCTGACTGACTTTCAATGGGTTACGACTACACAGAATTCATTCATTTCCTTTATCTTCAATTTTATCTTAATGGCGAAAAAATTCTTTATTTTATTTTATAGGTACTTATTTTACATGGCGTAGTTGTTGCTTTCGCTAAAGATGAGCTACAGTTTTCTTCTACATAAACAATGCAATGTCTTTTTATAATAAATTCGCCCGTTTTCTTACTTAAAAACAATAAACTCGCTCCTTTAATGTTATTTAAATCCGCTCACGGACCGTTTCTCTGACAATACTAGTGCTCACTAGGAACAATTTAATCACTCCAAGTAGTGTGTGCCCTCAACCACGCTATTTAAAAACTACGTTTGCGAGAATTAAAGAAGACTGTCCCACTTAAAACTTTTAAGTTGTATTTGTCACATCCATAAAACGGGTAGTTTATCTCGCCACATGAAATATGACTTCTGGGACGCGAAACTTTAACGACTTTACCGTTCAGTAGCTACAGATCGGCACTGTTCGCTTCAATCTCAACAAATTGCTATTAAACCCGAAGTTCTGCATCCAATCACTGTTAAAAATTAAAAATGTACCGGGTGTCCCAAATTCGAGGCGTATCATTGGGATCTCGATGACGGGAAAGATTACAAAATTCAAACCCATGTTGAAATATAGGAGTGAATTGACAATCATAGCGGTTTAATCCATCTTTCAATCCAATATAAAATTATTTGAAGATTAATAAACTGATTAATACGTAAGCCAACGCATGTGGTCAACTTCTTATGAGATTATGAACTAAATTTTTATTTTAATTTACCAAATTCATTTTGCTATAAGAAAGAGTTTTTAATAACAGAAACAACAATCGATGAATGTATATGCTTACGGGAAAAAACGGTTGATAATTATATCAAAGGATAATTTTAACGAAAGACGGCTGCCATGAAGCAGCTGTTGCAAAAGGAGAAGTTAGCCACAAGTGTTGCCAATATACCTAAATCGTAACATTTAATTCAAAAATATGAAATCTATTGAAATTGAGTACTTCATTAGGACAGTCCTGAGGGTTTGTTTCTAACTGTTTATGGATTTCTAATATTTCAAAAAATTGAGTTTATTCCTTTATCATATATATTCAAAATTTCAAATTTTCCGGGATCAAAGTTGTGGTTAGTAGATATGATGTGATAAGCGAAGGCTGATCTTTGGAAGGTGTGGTTGTTCTTTTTAATGCATTTGATGTGTTCCGCAAACCTATTCTTAAAGGAACGCCTCGTTTGACCTATATTATTACAGTTACATGAACTACATTGTAATTTATAAACACCCGATTGAGAAAGCTTATCCGTCTCATCCTTAGTTTTCATTAAGGAAAAGTTAAAATTTTTTCAACGGTTTAATTTTAATGCAAATAAAACTACATTCGTAGCCTAAAACATTTTAGTCAAATTAAGCTCATCCAGCTCTCCTTAAAATCCTGTGAAGCGTATATGGGACTCGATTAATTGTTGCATGAATCCAATTAATGCAAAAAATTATAATCAAACTTGTGACCAAGCACCGTCGCTTTTCGGAAAGAGTTTATCTCACAATTGTTTATCATTGGTCGTCGAACTTAAACTAACTGATGCATTATTTACGTTTACGACAGTACTGGGTTTTTGTAATTCAATAGTTAGAACTTGAACCAAGTGCCGTGTTTATAACGTAACAGAGAATGATCATTGATTTAATATTACATACTTAAGGTTGTCGATTTTAAGGTTAAACAATTAATAACCCATTAATGACAATAGGTGTTCGTGATTAATCGCTAATCAAAACATGGAGTAGTCAAAACATCAATTAAATGATAACATGACCTGGAACTAGACAGTACACATGAAAAAAGTTGAAGATGTATAACAATCTTTTAATAGTGAAATCGTTGAGTATAGTTTACATTTATTAGGTACTATGATTCACACAATCACCTTCAGTTTGCACGCTGCGTTTGATAAGCTACTGTTCGAGGCATCTTAATATCACTCTCCAGATGTGATGCTACCTCAGTGATCTCGAAATAAAGTTGACCAAATACTGTTATTGCATTTAACCTCTTTTCTTCCAGCACAGCCAAAGTACCCTGAATGTACCCAGTAGATTTCACCAGGTCAATTGCCGGAGTCTGCTCAGAGATACAGTGGTACGGAGTCTGCTCAGAGATACAGTGGTACCTTGAAAAAAGTAAAAATAAATAAAATCACACATTGTACTTAATAGGCCAGGCCCCTTATAATTTGGAATTAGGAAATTTAACACACTTTAACCTGCAATATTAGGTACAGTTATTTAAAACGACTGCATACTTACCAAGAACATCAAAAAGGCAAACTGAAGTTACAATGAAGTCAGGACTGCGTAAAGCTTGATATACGCAGTAAGCATCTGAAGCAGTCTTGCTGTCATTCCATTTAGACATTTTAAAGGGGATATTGCAAATTTTAATAAGGGTATCTTCCTGAAATGCCCATCGTGTCTTTCAACCCAACGAGTTTCGCATAGGACTTGGAGTCTTCCCTTCAACTCTTCTTTGAAAACTAGCTGCCTCTTTGCTGAAGCGTTTGCAAATGCAATGACCTTTAAATGCATTATACACACCATAGGCCTTATGTGATTGATTGATGTAATGGTTTTACATTTTACCAATATAAATTACAGTTTCTTCTAGATGTCAAATAAGAATACTTGTATTTTATTTGTAATTGGGGGGGGGGGGTCATAACCCCCTTGTCCCTCCTCTCGGACCGCCCGTGAACTAGACCCGTCTTGAATCAATTGTACTCAGTTAATGATTTTAATATTCTCTAAGTAAAGTGTGAGTGTACGTAACTAATTTAAAGCTATGATAGAATTTGGCAATACTGTTAACGTGTTACAAAACTGAATCCATATTCCCAATCTAGACACAATTAAAAAAGAAAATTACTACTTATTGCTTTCATTCTTCTAGGTCTTACATCAACTCCATCTACATGTGCTATCTTAATATATACACCTGAAATTTAAATTTTACTATATACTTTTATATCTTTATCAACTTAAATGTTTAAGAAATGACGAACAAAAAAACTTTTATCAATCATTATGTCACTTTGATTATAAATTGTATTTATAGTCTGTCTGCCTTACTTATACATTTTCATTTAGGAAACGGATTAACTACAATACTTTATATTTTGACTACGCCAATTTATTTTACATTATCACAAAATCATTGATTCTCATTTGATTCAGCACTTAAGTTTAACCCTTTAAGGTGTAGAATTATTTTTTTGTCCCACAATTTCATTTATTTGATACCAATACATATAAACAAATAAACCCTTAGTTATCGTAACTGTAAACATCTTAATAACTCCCTAGGGAGTTATAGTAGGGAATTATAGATCTATAACTCCCTCTAATGTATTTCGACAAATATTTGCAAGGTTGATATATCCATGGTAACAATGCACACTTAATTTTTAAACATTCGTTTAATTTTAATAATCAACAAAATTTCGTTTTCATATTTCAGTTATAATGAAATATGAAATAATAGTAGATTATATTACAAGTGAGTGAAATAAGCCATTATAAGCAAGTGAGATTTGCGTTCGTGCGACAAATTCTCATGTGCTTATAATGGCATTTCACTCACTGTGATATACGACGTTTTGTGCAACAGTTGCATTTTTTTTAACGAAAAACTTGAAGAGATTATTTAAATAAAGAGTCGAGCAGCCAGGTCTTTGTTGTCATGGTCGGTCGACCGGTTTTCATGAATACGTTGTTGATATAAAATTTAGTCACTAGTGAATAAAATTTGATTTTACTCACTGAAAACTAACGTATAAATCACGTGAAAAACTGCAACTGTTGGACAAATTTATTTATCTATCACGTGAGTTAGGTATGTTAATAACCTCGGGCAACTTACAATCTCTCGGGCTTAACGTCCCTCGAGATTGCTATTCGTTGCCCTCGGTAATTAACACCCTCATAACTCCCTTGATATATAAATTATTATTATTTACTTTTATTAGGGTAATTACATGTGTGTATTATAATACGACAAACGTTAGACAAATTTACCGACGCCACCCATGTTCTCGTTATAGTCACTAATAGGTGATGGACACTCTAGAATTTCTTTCTTGCCTTCTTTATTTCGCTTTGTTATAGTTGTTGATTTAGGCAACTTTTTTTGCCACTACCTTTAAACTTACAAATTGAAGTGTCTCCACCTGATCCATAGTCACTATCACCTACTTTCACATCTATCTTTCTTTAGAATTTTTTTAGGTAATACCTTCTATTTTCTTTAAGGACTACAATATACAGGGTGTCTGTGAAAGCTTTGGAAATATCGAAACTGGAGATACTAGAGTCCAAAATATATCGATTGAACCGAACATACCTTAGTCCAAATATTGATAGGTAAAAAGATACAGGGTGTCAAAGTTGTAATTTTATTTTCTATTCTTTGAGAAGTTTTTTAGAATTTTGCATGAAACTCGGTATATGGGGGTTTTTTGATATGAGAAATAAGATTCTGCCCTTAATTTTGGTCAGACTTGTAGAGGGCGCCACATAAAACAGTATTTTAGTAAATAACCTGTCAGAAAATCTTTGCGCCACCCTGTATGCAATAATTGATCGAAAAATCTTAATCTCTTGCCCTTTCTCAACAAAAAAGATGTACTTGTCAGGAGTGTTTAAATTTAATAGTTTCTGAGATGTTTGCTTTTAAACGTATCAATGCATTTTGAATTCACTGTACTCCATATTTTTTTAACATAAATCAAGTTACTCATAAAACGTCCCCATAGTCTTGCTATGGTTTCTAACGTTTATTATAAGATTACCTTCATTGTCACTAATAATTATCAGTTATAATTTTGTTCTAAACTTAAAACGTTATGGAGTATACGTTTGTCGAATATGCTGATAAGCATTTAATGTATGGGTTGGCACGATATAATTCTTTAAGAGCTGTAAGATTGTACGTCGAAAGATTTCCCAATAGACAAATGCCCAATTCAAAGACTTTCCAACGTATTTATCAGCGGTTACGAGAAACTGGTAAGAAACTTTTATTATCATAAATAACTTTTTGAAGGTAATTTTATGCCAAATATGGGCCGACATGGTGGAGTTCCCAGGACTATACGTGCAGTTGAATTGGAAGAAAATGTTCTGTATTCTGTCGCTGTAAATCCTACAATTAGTGTTAGGAATGTAGCACACGAATTACAGGTTTGAAAATGTACAGTAAACAGCATTTTTCGAGAGCAACTGCTGCATCCATACCACATTCAAAAAGTACAAGGTTTAAGCGTGGATGACTACCCTGCAAGAGTAGAATTTTCTACATGGCTCTTAGAGAGGTTTAGCCCAGATAATGAATTTACTGGCTTAATATTATTTTCGGACGAGGCAGGATTTCGTAGGGACGGACCCATCAACTCGCATAATCTACACATTTATACAGACGAAAACCCTCACGGTATAAGAGAAACCCAGCATCAAATACAATTTCAAATTAATTTATGGACAGGAATAATTGGACATTATGTAATAGGACCTAGACTAAATGGCCAAAGATATTTAGAATTTCTTGAAGAACAATTACCCAATCTGTTAGAAGGTCTTCCATTGCAAACACGCATGAACATGTGGTTTATGCACGGTGGTGCCCCACCTCATTTTAGCTTATTAGTTAGAGATTATTTAAATAGAGTATATCCATACCGATAGATAGGCCGATGAGGACCTGTGTCCTGGTCGCCTAGATCACCGGATTTAAATCCTTTGGATTTCTTCTTCTGGGGTGAATTGAAACAACGTGTTTGTAATACTCCCGTGGAAACCAAGAATGAACTACGGCAAAGAATTTTCCACCATGCCCAGAAAATAAAGAATAACGTTCAAATACTTTGGATGATGCAACAATCGTCTTGTTCGGGAGTGCATTACGCAAGGTGTACTCATTTTCAACAAATTGTGTATGTCTTTTTTTAAATAGTTTCTAATAAAACTGTAATTCTTTTTGGAATGTACGAATCTTTTTATTAATCCTCGAGCTCTTAAAGCAGTAGATCGTGCCAACCCATACATTAAATGCATATCATCATATTCAAAAAACCTATACTCCATAACGTTTTAAGTTTAGAATAAAATTTTAACTGATAATTATTAGTGACACTGAAGATAATGTTATAATAAACATTAGAAACAATAGCAAGACTATGCGGATGTTTTTCAGAGTAACTTGATTTATGTTAAAAAAATTTGTAGTACACTGAATTCAAAATGCATTGATACGTTTAAAAGCAAATATCTCAGAAACTATTAAATCCTGACAAGTACATCTTTTTTGTTGAGAAAAGATGAGAGGTTAAGATTTTTCGATCAATTATTGCATACAGGGTGGCGAACGATTTTCTGACAGGTTATTTACTAAAATAATGCTGTATGTGGCGCCCTCTACAAGTCTGGCCAAAATTAAGGGCAGAATCTTATTTCTCATACCAAAAAAACCCCATATACCGAGTTTCATGCAAAAATCTAAAAGGACAAATTGAAAATAAAATTACAACTTTGACACCCTGTATCTTTTACCTATCAATATTTGGACTAAGGTATGTTCGGTTCAATCGATATATTTTGGACTCTAGTATCTCCATTTTCGAGATTTCCCAACCTTTCACAGACACCTTGTATATGTTTTGATACCGGGTTTCATGCAAAAATCTAAAAAGGAAAAATTGAAAATAAAATTACAACTTTGACACCCTGTATCTTTTACCTATCAATATTTGGACTAAGGTATGTTCAGTTCAATCGATATATTTTGGGCTCTAGCATCTCCAGTTTCGAGATTTCCCAACCTTTCACAGACACCCTGTATATGTTTTGATACCGGGTTTCATGCAAAAATCTAAAAAGGAAAAATTGAAAATAAAATTACAACTTTGACACCCTGTATCTTTTTACCTATCAATATATGGACTAAGGTATGTTCGGTTCAATCGATATATTTTGGGCTCTAGTATCTCCAGTTTCGAGATTTCCCAATATTTCACAGGCATCCTGTATATGTTTTCTGATCAACTTTAGAGCAAATTAAACGTTATAAAAAAAAGTTATCAAAACACACAGTAACCTTTGCCATAGTAGTCTTTTGCTAGATCCAGTACATTTTGTTCGCTCAGTGTCCCATCCTCCATAGTTTTTGATTTGCCTTCAAAAATTTTAAAATCTAGCATGCATTGTGTTTAGAAGCATGTACTGTTTAAGTACTGACTTATCCTTGAATCCTTGAATTTCACAATACATCAACTGCCAAATTCCTTGACGAAATGAAAGATTTCGTAAATTTATAATTGGTCTCGATTTGTAAAGTTTATCGAACATTTCATCTCATTTTTTTTTGGCATCTTTGTGCTGTCTATCTAAGTATTTTTAAAAATCTTTTTTGAGTTGTAACGTGGGCTATTCGGTCAGCACGAAAATTTTTGTTAGCAGTTGAATAAAGTTTTGTTGTAGGTAATTCTTGAAAACCCATCACTATTAGAATACCAATAAATCCTTGCAACTCGCTAAGTGTGAGATTGAATTCGGTAGCACTAATTTGGCGACAATATTTCAGTAGATTCATCTACAATATACAGTAACATGAGTTCATCTAGAAAATGTTTGAAATAATTTAATGGACTTTGCAATCTGGAAAATGTTGGCCCAAGTGGCTCATCAAACTGCGAATTCTTGAAAGGAATAGTTGAGCGAGAAGCTTTTGAGAAGTTGTATTGAAGAGATTGTGGTTCACATCCAAATATTATCACAGTGTCTTCTGAAGATTCTGTAACATCATCTTCATTATCTGATGATAATAGGACGCATATGTACCACATGCCAGGCAAGAATATTTTCTGAGCTCGATAAGTGTTGCCGGACACCCTTTTCCCTATCCTTAATCTATTCTCATCCGATTGTTCCTCCTGCCTTCACCGTCTTCTTATCGGATTAAACGTCCATAATTAAAAAAAAAAGATGGCTGTGGTTTCTAGGGTAATAAATGCCGGACGTAAAATCCTGCCCCGTTCGGATGCCCGTGAGCACAAGGCCCAAGCGGCGTCGGCCATCGAAAGTACTCACTTTCTGGTCCATTATTGCAACATCCGCGGTATCAGATCTAATTTTAATGCTGTTCACCTACATCTTCAACATTTACAACCTGACATTTTGTTTCTATCTGAAACACAAGCCTCTCTGACAGTTCTGATTCACCCGACCTTTAATTTCCCCAGTACAATCTTCACTCTAACGTTCGATGCAAAGGAGAAGTGTGTGCCTATTTCGAGGACGAGATCGCTTACAAGAGGATTTCTTCTTTGGAGAATAAAAGATTCGACGTGATCTGATTTAAACATTCTGACCCGAAATCTGTGAAATCTTCTGTTGCATGTACAGGTCTCCAAATGACAGTAACTTTCACGATTTCTTCGATTACCTTAGTTTGAAAGTTGACAACCTTCTGTCTCAGTTTGAAAATATGCGAAATCTCAATTTTGGGAGATTTAAATGTTCATAACTCGAATTGGTTTCAATATTCATCTACTACTAATCCTGCTGGTCATAGTGTAGAAACATTTGCTATTTCATGTGACATCACGCAAATCATTAGGAACCCAGTAGAACCTTTGATAACCGTAGCCATACTCCACATCTTTTAGATTTTTTATTACATCAAACCCACTTGTTTATAAAACTTCAGTTTTTTACCATTAGGTCTATCTGACCATTGTCTAATTGTCTCTAATTCCTCTGTTATTCGCAACACTGATAGAATCCTGTGGAGTTTTAAGTAAGTTAAATGGAGTGATTTAGGGGATTTCTTTGCAACCTTTCCATTGCGTGAATATTGTTTTAAGTCGTCCTTATCTTCGGACATTGCATAGACATGGAGTTATACATTCCTAAAAAACAAAATCGTATAGGTTATTTTCGTTACCAACCCTGGTTCAATAAGGCTTGTGCTGATGCATATATTTGAAAAATAAAATTTATACTAAATGGAAAATCTAATAAAACAGACGAGAGTCATTCAAAATGACTAGAAATGCCTGCAAAAGTTTGATCACTAAAGCTAAAAAGTTTGAACATCGAAAATGCAATGAACTAGCTACTTTTCCTTTGGGCAGTCGTAAATTTTGGTCATTAGCTAAAACCATCAGTGAAAACTTTGGCACAGCTTCATTTCCTCCACGACATTCTTTGACGTATCTTTATTTTCTGATTCTGTAGACCAAGTCAATTTTTTTGTGAATTTATACATCAAACTCGTATCTTAATGAGTCTGGAAAAGATGTGCCTCTAATTGCCTCTTCCCCATACACTATGAAACCAATTTATTTTCGGTGAAAGCTCTTAGAATCGTTCATCAGTAGGCTTGATGTCATTAAGGCAATTGGCCTAGACGGTATCCTCCAACTATTGTCTTAAAGAAATGCTCCCTGGAACTAGTACCAGTCTCTGTCTTCTGGGGAGTTTCCTTCATTATGGAAGTTAACAGATGTTCAACTTATTACCAAAAAAGACAATACGACCGACCATTTGCCATCACTTCCATTTTGTATAAAATCATGGAAAAAGTTATTAATCAGCAACTGCTCTCTTTCCATGAAGCTAATAAAAACTCCTTAGTGACCACCCGTATGGTTTTAGGCAGAATCATTCAACAGGTGATCTTCTTTCATATCTTACCCAAGTTTGGAATAATACATTAGAACAATCCGCTGAAACAATCGTAGTCGTTTTAAATATCTCACCAAAGCGTTTGACTAAGTTTGGCATAAGTGTTTACGTGCCAAACGATACACTTATCAATTGGGTTTTTGGTTTCCTTGAGAAAAGACGGTTACGTGTCGTAGTTGATGACTTCTGTTCAAAAGAAATTGGCATTAACGAGGGCGTGCCACAGGGATCAGTTATAGCGCCTACACTTTTGCTACTATAGATAAATGATTTAACGACTAACCCGGTTCACTGCTTTGCTGACGACACTACTCCTCATTGTAGTTCATCTTAGTCTACTCATACTGGTAATCCACTTTCTATCTCAAATCAAGACCGTAAAGCTGAAATGGCATTTCAATCAACAAAGACATTCAATGTACCATCGAATTGTGAAGTAATAATGTACTAACTTTAATGGTAATAAAACTCAGTGTTGCCTTGTGTCTGCCAAAAAAATCGATCATTTTGTGTGGTAAGCATGAATGACTCAAATTTTAAGTTTTCATACTCTATTACTATGTTGGGAATGACTATCTTCAAATCTATCACAAGTTGACCATCTTCTGTCGGCTACTAAAGCAGCTGGTCGTAAAATAGACGCTTCATACAGATCTAAGCATTACTTTACCTCTTGATAAGCCTGTATAAGGCCCAATTTCGACCTCATCTAGAATATTATTTTCACCTCTGGGTTGGTGCTCCCAAGACGCTCTTGATATCGTGGATCGTGTTAAAAAAAGAGTGATTAGACTTATAAATGACCCGTACTTAACTGCTGGCATAGTCGCTTAAGCATAAAAGAATCGTTTCAGTTCTTCACATCATCCATATGCAGTACAAATCTCATCCTGTACCAAACGGGCGCAAACCACATTCATCTACACGGCTTCTAAACTCTGGAATGATCTCCCTAGTTCCTGTTTTCTGTCTTTGTCTAGTATTTTAGTACCTGTTAATTTTCATTTGAGGGAAGAGAAGTCGAAGGTGAAGAATATCTTGTAACTTTAATTCATGTATCAGCTGTCAGCCAGGGTGTTTGAAATATGATACCACCATATTCAGTTTCACTATCACTATCGTAATCAAAATTTACCGATTGCTCATCTGTGATACTGTCCACTAAGTCAAAAGCATTGTCATAATCCAAATTTGTTAGATCTGTTAGTTTAGAAGCCGAGAAACACATATTTGCTGAACTGTAACAAAAAAGACAAAATAGCATGTATTCCACGTCGAACTTGACCATCAATACTTTCTTAGCCGAAAAGCAAAAGGAAATAAATTTTGTAATTATCTCAACTCCATGTAAAAATGCATCCGTTACAGGGCAAATGACACTATTATGTGCTCTTTGGTGGCATATGGAGAATAAATGAATTGACTTAACCTTCGAAAATTTATTACATCACACCAAAGCTTACTAAAACGTATGTTGAACAATGATAGTCACTCATGTAAAATATAACTATCTCATTATTGTAAAAATATATATTATGTACTGTTGCTTATGGTCTTTTCTAATAAAATAATTTTTCAAAACAGAACATTCCTGTCTCAGAAAATTTGCAGTCTCTTCAGTGCACTGTGGTTAGCCAGATGACCACTTTTGCTCAATAAGCATTTATCAACAGAGTCATGTCACTAGTAAGGTTCAATATTCCTTGCGTTTCCTTTAATGTAAGAGGGGCTTCCTTAGTGATGTGGTCAGTATGGTAACCATGTGATGCTGAAGGGTTAAGATATTTATTACAGTACTTCTTCCTTTTTATCTGAGAACGTGGTACATCTGTAAGTTACTTTGCATTAGTACAGTAAATTGAAGAGTGATAACAATAAGTCCTATTGTGACATAGCGTGGGCGTCATTGAACACAGATTTTACCAATACTTGTTTTTAGTTACAATGTTTTTGGAGAAATTTCTTAAAAGACATTAACAGAAGGTATTGCACAAAGTTATTCTGACGTTAGTGCTAATTTTAAATAAGTATATAAAGTTTGTTGTATGTAAGACGTCATTCAAATATCTTAATGATTCATCTACATGTAAAAAATGTATAAATGATAAGGATAAATAGCTGCTATTTAAATTTGGCCAATTCGAAAATGAAAGTTAAGTTTCGTAATAAAAATTTATTTTTAGACATGATGTACTTAAGTGTTAAAAAAATTTAATCAATACGTTGCTTTCATTTATGTTGCCTATCAGTGGGGGGTTAATTTGAGTTTTATGACAAAAACGCGGTGATAAAAAACCTATTAATAGTAAAATAATTGTTTACATATTTAATTATCATGTGAACTAAATAGATATTCATTAAATATATTTACAAAGTATCATTAGCGATTGTAGCAGATATCGTGTCAAAACATTACATTAAAAAAATTAATTTTTATTCTATTGTTTTTCAACCAATTTATGAATATTGGGCAATGTTCTGGCTTTACTACTCATTTATTTTGCAATTTAAAAATTTAAATTAAGAATTTCTTTAATCCTTATGGAAACCAGAATAAACAGTTTTCAACATATTTAACTAATTGTATATTATTTTGACTAACAATGATCCCATGGGAATAAATTATTCTAATTGATTGATCTTTGGCATAAGTAACAAAAAAGTTGTTTATGGCATTGTTTACAATAACAACCTTTTTTAATTGATGTTTAATCAAATTTTTATTTTTCAGGAAAGATATCTGATGTTACCGGAACATATAATCTAGCATTCTACCTAGCAGGCATATTTATAATTCTGTCAGGATTAATGCTACTAGTTCTTCCAGTAACAAATAAATTTAGGAGATTCCAATCATTAAATCGGCAGGTATCATCAGATAGCTCTGTACAAGCTGATAATTCCAATGAAGAAGATTCAAAGTGGTATAAAATAGTAAATTCATGTATAAAAGTAAAACGTAATAAAAATAACTGCGTTCCAGAAAATCACGTATAATTTAGGATTAGTATTAAAAAAGAAAAAATAACCAATATACAGTATTGTGCTCTTTGGTAAAATTTAGAAATTAATAAAAAAGGTAGAATCTATTATTACCAGTAGATTTAAAACCCGCATTATTTATATTAAATAGTTACGTCCATATTATGTAAAATTAATTACGATTTAGGTAATAAAATAGCACAAAAATACTGCACACTCGAAAAAATTAATGAAATGGGAATGCGTATATGAATTAAACGATTAGTCTAAATTTAACTGTTATATAAACAATTAGAATTAATAATATAGATTTTCAGATCTGAAAAATTTTCAAAAGTAGTATTTTATTTTTAGAAATGGGGGGGGGCCTCTTGTTAAATAGTATTTTTGGGAAATACATAATTTTTTTGTTTTAGTACGAATCAGTATTTTGTTGAAAAATAACATAAAAAGCAGGAATAGACTAGTATTTACATGGTTACAAGGATTGATATACAATTTCCTTTGCTTTGACTACTAAATAGATTGTTGGATAATGGTTATTTCACGTAGAAGGCTGTGTTAGCGATATATCCATATTTCTTAATCTAGTTTTAGTCTGTAATTACCTTATTCAGGATAGCACAATATATAATGTTTTGTTATCTAACAAACATTCATCAGATATCATATTTGTAGGGTGCGTGATATAAATTGAATGTTTGTAAGATATCTGCTGTAGATGATGTGTTATCCAGGTTCTTAGACAAATTTAATAGAAACCAGTATAGAACAATCATAGTACATCGAGGTTGTTATTGTTTTTAATTTGTTGTGAAATGAATAATGGATATTTTAAAGATACATTTAATACATCTCTTTAAAACAAATTTGTAAACAAAGAATATATTATGTGATACTAAAAATATATTTAAAATATCTATCTTCATTGAAATGATAAGCGCATCTGTGATTGTACCATAAACATAATAACATCGCCGGCATCTCTACATTTTACAGTTTTATTATTAGTTTTTGAAAATAAACTGGTGTTTGTTTTTATTTGAATTGAATTTTGATCACTCTTAACTAATACCAACAATTACTATTCTTGATATTAGATATAGCATGATATATTGTAAGTCTTATGAATTAAATAATTAAAATATCTATTACTAAGTTGTTTTAATTATACCATCTGTATTTCATCAATTAGCTGAAAAAGTGTATTTCAGAATTTGAAAGACGAATGCTGTTTTCATACGCAAAAAAAAATTCCCCTGATTCAAAACCCCTTGAATCTAAAAATCTCTACCATAAAAAATTTTGAATACACCTGTTAACATATAAAATAAATTATAAAGTAGTACATAATGCTTTTGAATACAGTAGGAGCGTGGAAAGCTTGAGCAGCTGCCTTCCCTTTGATCTATTTTTTGTAAATATTTTTCGAAAATCACAAAATTTTCGAAAAATTGCAAAACACTTTGTGAGAAATTTTATTTCCTATCTAATGGTCTTTTCACTTTTGAATATGTTAAGTAGTTCGGAGATATCTAGGAAAAACCTGTTTTTAAAGTGACTGTTTTTGCTAATATATTGTAAATTGTTTGTTGTACAGAAAATTATATTACTAATTACATAGTGAAAGTAAAAAATAAAATTTGCAAAGGGTACTTATCCCCAAATTTTACCCTTCCTTGTACCCATTGACCCCAAAACAATCAGTCGCTTTGGGTAGTTGACGTCTTATGTGTGTGCCAAATTTCAAGTTGATATGTTAAGTTCTTGAAAGTGATGGAGTACACACACAGACAAGGTTTTTTTGCTCAAATTTTGTTTTAGACGTTTTCGAACATTTTAAAGCGATTGAGTAAATAAAAATTTTGAAATTTTTTTAGCGATACAGTACTTCACATCCTTTGGATGTGGAAGTAAAACTAATAAGAATGTCTTCTCAGGGAGAAATAAGCAGAATTCCATAAGTAATCCAATGTGAAGACTTGCTTTCACGATACAATTTACCTACTGCCTTCTTCATTTTCTTTTCTTAGATATTAAACATGATGTAGAGGTACGTTTATGTGCAAACTTAGTTCTTTGATCGCAAAGGCAGTAAGTAACCAGAACATCAATATATATACATTTAATTTAGCCTATCTACAGCGTTTTTCATAAGTAATCCAAAGATTTGCTTTTGTGATGAAATTTGCTACGTCGTTCTTTTCTTGACTGTTACATTAGCTAAATGGAATTAACCACAAGATTCCTGCTTTCGTATCCACGGACAAGACCTGACGAAATATTTAAATGTAACCGCTTCTTATCTTCGTGTGTGAGGATCACTCCCCACAGGTCAATCGCAGTTCTAGCCTGAGCTAGTGCCGCTGCCACCTTGTGGATGACAGGTAGTGCCTTCTCTGTATTGAGACTTCTGAAGAAGCCCAATTCAGCGGCGAGCCCTAAGGTGGGTTGGACAGACAGGGAGCGTCTTCTCAACTTCACGTAGCGTCGCTCAGGCGTAGCTGACGCCAGTTCGGGGTAAAGAAGTCGGCGGTGCCTTCTTATGTCGCTGTGGAGCTCCGTCTTCTTCCGCTGTGGAGGTCGAGGAACTGCGTGCATCCCCTGTAGCTAGCGGTGCGGCCCCCACCGTCGTTAACGCACTTGGACCGGTCGGTTTGGGGTTTCGTGTATTGACTAGAGGGTGATATCCGGCGGATTTAACACAGCGTGCCGCCGCCCTACAGCAACGCTGTGCGTGGCGGAGACCCTGACACCGGTGATACTTCTCGATGCCAGTTTTCGGCTGCAATCCTTCTACCATCAGTTGAACGGGGCGACGTATTCTACCTCTTGGATCTTTCTGTTGTCCTCTTCTGTCGGTAGGTGTACCAGCACGAGGGGACCAGTCGTCCTCGCTGTCTTATCTCGAAAAAGAGAGCACATTAATATCTGTCAGTTCTGAGCTAACGTCAGCTTCGGAAAGTTCTAAGGGCAGGCCACGTATTACCTTAGCTAACACTTGCTCTTTGCCTTATATCCAGAAACCTCTCGTTGATTGCATGGCCATCGTGAAAGCGATCAGTTGTCGTTCAAGTTTGCGGGATAAAGCGATCTAGTTATCCTTCTGATGAAGGATTATTGACGGCTCTTTCTCCTTGCGGTCTGCGTCGTCGCCTGATCCATTGCTGCTGGCGATCCGTGAACTCCTCCAGTTGCTGGAACGTGTTGTCTTTCGGAGGCTGCGTTGGAGGGCGTACGGTATGCGTCTTCTGCCTCTTTTGGATAACGAAGTCGTCGGGGCGGGTGGGCATCTTCGTTTATTCCATCAACGGTGTCGGTGGCGTCTACAGCAGCGCCGGTAGTCGTCGACGGGGATGCTAACTGGACCTCCCTCAAATCTGCGCGGCATCGTCAACGATTTCGGCAGATGTGGCTTTTATAAACTGACAAGATTTTTTACTTATAGTATTCCCGAACAGGCTAAGATTTGCCTAACGTGCTAAAGCACTCAGGAACATTGGGAGTGTTTAGGGATATTGTTAGGCTGCTGAGAAATGTTTATGAATGGCTACCTTAAATTGACTTAAGTCAAAGTTTGGAGGAAAACGGAAACCGGGTAGTGCATTCCACAATTTGGTCGCTGTGTGGAAAAGTGTAGATTGAGCCCGTTTAGTGTGACACGATGGAATTTTGAGTGCGTAATTATGGTATGAATGGTCAAACCGAGTGTTTCTAGCGAAGATGGTCTGAGAAGGTATTAAAGAGTGTATTTCGGAGTCACACTTGCTATGGTAATAGCGATAGAACAATGAAAGAACCGAAACTATTCTTCTATGCTCAAGAGGCTGTAGGTCAGAAGTCAGAGACGGGTCATTTTTAAGCGTGATTTTTGAATGCGGTTTACCATTACAAGGGCGTACTGGCTGACAGAGAAATAGTTTGAAAACTTGAGTTCTAAGCCATTTATATTTACAGCAGGAAATGATCCGTCTTTCTTGGCGAACACCAGGAAACACTGCGTTTTGTCGGCGTTGAACGTGAGTAGATTATTCCTTCCCCATTCAAGGACACGTTCTAAGTCACTATTGATTGAGGCTGCAATTTTCATCTTAACGTCCTGTCTAGACTTATTGTTGTGGTACAACTGAGAAGAATTACAGTGTAGAGTGCTGTCATATGCAAAGCAATGGATCAGGTTAGCTGTTGGGGAATGATGTCATTTATGTACAACGGGAAAAGTGTGAGATATCACTGATTCCTGGGGTACTCCCGCGTTAATAGTAGTTTCTTTCGAAAAGAAGCCATCGACGACAACGCGTGTACGTCTTTTGTCAAAAAGCTGGATATCCAATTGATGAGCGTATCGGATAAGCCAAACGAAGTGAGCTTGGCAAGTAGATACTTGTGCCAAAACTGGTCAAAAGCTTTTGAAATATCTAAAGCTACTACGACTGTTTCACCGGACCTCTCTAATGTGTTATTCCAAAGTTGGGTGACATATGAAAGAAGATCGCCCGTTGAACTACTCTGTGTGAATCTATACTGGTGGTCGTTTAAGAGTTTATTGAACTCGAGGAACGGAAGTAGTTGGTAGTTGATGGCTTTCTCCATGATTTTCGACAGAATGGAAGTGATAGCTATCAGTCGATAGTTTGAGGAAAGTAATCGATACAGGTTGGCTTTTTCAGCGAGATCAGCTACTACAGCTCCGTCTCGAGACGTCATGGGAGGAAAGGAAGATGTACTAAAGTTTTTACTGATGAATTTAGCTAATGACTCAAATTTATGACCACCCAAAGTACACGAAACTGATTCTTTGCATTTACGTTCTTCAAACATGTTTTTGGCCTTGGTGGTGGTGCTTTTGCAATCATTCCCTGCGGCAATATAGTTAGCGTGATTTTCGATAGATTTATTTGATTTTCATTTGGTATATAGTTTATGCTTTTGCGATAATGCATCAGTGCAAGCCCTATTAAACCAGGGTTGAGAACGGGTATGACGTACACGATTATGTTTTTGATTATGTTTTTTGGGAATGTATAACTCCATACCCATCAGGATAACTTCAGTTATAGAAAGAGCAATGTTTGAAGAGTAGGACCATTTAAAGCGATACTGACGACAGGGGAAGGTTGCAAAAAAATTTCGCAGTTCGCTCCAGTTAGCTGATTTAAAACCCACATGGTTCTGTCTGTTTTTCGAGTAACAGTGGGATTGGGTACAGAGGAAGTTATTTTGATTAGGCAATGGTCTGATTGACGAGGTGGAGAAAGGACTCTTTTTCATAGATAAGTGGGTTAGCTGTAAGGAATAGGATACAGCAAATGCTTCTGTACTATCACCTGCAGGATTAGTAGCATATGAAAAATGAAGCCAATTGGAATTGTGGGCATTAAAATCTCCCAAAATTGAAATATCGCAAGAGGAACTGTGACAAGAGGTATTCTATTTTCAGACTAAGGTAATCAAAAGATCTTGGAAGTTATTATCATTGGGAGACCTATGCAAACAACAGTAAAATTTCACAAATTGGGGCCCAGAATATTTGAACCAAATCGCATCAAATTTGTTGTTTTCAAAGTGAACATTCTCTTACAACCTACGTTGTCCTTGGTATACGCACATACTACGCCTTTAAGGCGAAAGTTAGAGTGGAGGTTGTATCTGTGAAATTGCAGGTCAGACGAATCAGTCCTGCCAGGGGAGACTTGTGTTTCTGATAGAAACAGAATGTCCGATTGCACTTGTTCAAGGTGTTGGTGAACAGCATTAAGATTCGACCTGATACCACGTATGTTGCAGTAATGAATCCTGATGTTGGTACTTTCGATAACCAAGGTCGCTTGAGTTCTGCCCTCCCGGGCATAAATGTATTGGTAATAATAATAGTAATTAATTGCGAAAACTAGTAGTTTACACAAATGTTGCGAGTTCACCATAGTGCACTTTTCTATTATTCATGTAGGTATATGAATACTTAATCTTAACATAAACACCTTTTGAGTATTTTCCATACCATAACGGGGCCGGGCATAGAGCGGTATCGTGAACGGGTTGGGTTGGTCTTGTTGGTCTAGGTAATGTCCACTGGTTATAGTTCCGTGTAATGATGTCGGCTTGTTTTGCGGTGAAGATTGCATAGATGTGAACGCGGCAAGAACAGGCGAACGGTGACGGAACCTGCGAAACAGGTTACGACGATTTGTACGTATTTGATTAGGCGTTATCAGTGTTCCTCCGATACTGCGATTGCACGGTGTTGAGTTGGCGGATATCCTTAATTATGGGTAGGTCCAGATGTGATCCAGTTTCATATATTAGAAAACATATGCTGAATGTTGCTTATACAATGTTTGGTAGGTGAGGGCAGAGCGGTCGGTGCTCGTTGTTGCATCTGGCTCAAGTGCATCGACGTTACTAAGATTGTATTTCCTGTAGCGGCACATAAGCAATGACTTAATGTATAAAACTTGATATGTAACTATTTATATCTAAAGGAAATATGTAACAGAAATATGTAAATTGAACTTTATTATCATTAATGTGTTAAGCACAAAGATTATTGCCATTCCTCTTCCTTCACTATTAGGTATGTGTATCTGAACCCATTTCAAAGGGCTTCAGCACATCCTTCATCTGACGTCACTAAGTGCTCTTGCACCTCAAAATTAATAATCACATCTGTATTATTGCATCGGCATGGATATCTAGTACAGTTAGTGCACGTATGTAGAGTCCTGAAGCCCACTTCTTCGACACACTTTCCAGTGGAATTTCGGTGGATATCTGTTGCAACCATACCATTCCTGCACTTGGTGATGCACTCTCAGCGGGTGTATTTACTGCTACTTTTGTTGAAGATCGAGAAGCTAACTTGAACTCTCATTAGTAGAATACGGACACCTTCCGTCGTCATTTTTTGTTGTGACGTCACCTTTGGTAACTATTTTGAATATATGCCCACGTGGGGATCGTATTTTTTTCACCTGAGAATAAAAAGATTTAATGTGTTATTAATCTTTATTAGGGCCCGTTTTTATCAAAGGAGACTGTATAATTGTTATTAAAATTAGTATTACATTTCTTTTAACACCCATCTCAGATTGTGACCTTTTTCTTATACGAAAAATTTATTTATGCATTGGGGGTTGCATTCTAAGAAGGGGCCCTAGTCTTGGAAGACGGGAATCTATTCTCGGGCTTCACCCCTGTCATAAAAACTGTATTCTAATAAGAGGCCCTAGTGTCGTAAGGCATAGATCCCGTAAGACTAAAAATTAAATATGAATGAAAATGATTAAATCGTATTATTGATGTTTTATAGAAGCAGATTGCACTTCGATCTCATTAAAATAAAACTAGTAATTCAGTTATACCTAATTAGTTTTCTTACGGCAAAACATGCTTTGAAATGATTTTACCTATAGAATACATTTATTAAGCTGTTACACAATGCGATCGGAAAGTAACAACCACTCATTGACATCGTGTTAAATGAATGTGTTTTCATAATAGGATTTACTATAAAGGAAACTGCATAATTGTTATTAAAATTATTATTACATTTCTTTTGAGTTCCATTTGACGGTTGTGGCCTTTATCTATGTACGAATTTTATTACAACATGCTTATTTTTACCTTGAGAAAGTCACCTTCAACATTATACATAATAATACATAATATACAGAAATAAAATGCATTAATACGATAAATGGTTACCCATATGCATTATAGTCTGTTTTACGCTTCATTGTGTACCCCCTTTAATAGTGCTATCAATTAAAAGTAAAATATTGAAGGTCGACTTCAAAATTATATGCTCGAGGTTTAAGTGGAAAATAAAATTGCATTAATACGTTAGTTAATACACATATTAATTAAAAGTAAATATTGATGGTTGACAGTTAAAATTATGTGTAAAAGGTCTAAGCAGAAAATAAATGCATTAAATGGTTACACATGCATTACAGTTGTTTGTTTTACGCTTCATATGAGTAAAATCTTGCGACGCGAGGTTTTCGGCGAAGGCTGTTTCGGCGACCCTACTCCAACCCTTACCGAACATAACCAAGGTTGTAAGACAGGTGTAGGGCGACGCAACTTGTTCTCGGGTTTCGCCCCTTGCCTTGATCGAAACTTGTTTGTGGGCCTTCGTGTATTGTCGTGGTACCCTTGGCGGAAAATTTGAATTTGTATTATAATAAGGGGCCTAATTTTAACTTGTAAGACAGGTATAGGGCTGCGCAACTTGCTCTAGGGGCTCTGCTCCCTTGTCGAGGTCACATTGACGGAAAATTTGAATTTGTCTGCAGGTTATGGCTGGAAATATGAATTTGTATTGTAATAAGGAGTATAATTCTAACTTGTAAGACAGATGTAGGGCTTAGCAACTTACTCTCAGGCCCTCGCCCCTCTACCAAAAGCTTTAGTTTGTGGAGCGATCTATGAGGGAAATTTTAAGACAGGCGGGCTTCGCAACTTGCTTTCGATCTTAGCCCCTGGTCCCTTAGCGAATTTTGAATTTGTATTTAAGTGTTTACATTCTGATTACTTATTGCGAGAAATTTGAAGTTGTATTTTAATAAGCGGGCCTAATGCTAGCTTATAAGACAGGTATAAGGCATCGCAACTTGCTCTCGGGGCTTAGACGCCAGGCCCCTTGGCGGAAAGTTTTAATTTGTATTCTAATAAGAGGGGCCCTAATGCTGACTTGTAAGACAAATGTAGGACTTCGCAACTTACTCTCGGGGCTTCGACACCTTATCCTGATCCCTAGGTGTAAAATCTGAATTTGTATTTAAGTCTCTGTGGGTTAAGACGGTAAATTTGAATCTGCATTCTAATAAGGTGGACCCCTTGGCGGAAAATCTAAATTGGTATTTGTATCTGCATTCTGTTTGGTTATGGCGGAGAATTTGTATTTGTATTCTAATATGGGGCTCTAATGCTAACTTGTAAGACAGGTGTAGGGCTTCACAACCTGCTCTCGGGGTTTAGCCCCTTGCCACATCTTTGCTTTCAATGTTTTATTAAATCTTTCAGTCTCTACATTCTGATTGTTTATTGCGATAAATCTGAACTTATATTCTAATAAGGGGGCCTAATGCTGACTTATAAGACAGGTATAGTGCTTCGCAACTTGATTTCGAGTCTTCGCCCCTGGAGGAAAATTTGAAATTGTATTTAAGTCTTTGCAGGTTATGGCGGCCCGCCAATGGGGCCTCCACAAGGGGGCAGAGCCCCAAGAGCAAGTTGCGCAGCCTTACACCTGTCTTACAAGTTAGCATTAGCATTATAATACAAATTCAAGTTTTCCTCCAAGGGTATCACGACAATACACGAAGTCCCACGAACAAGTTCCGATCACGACAAGGGGCGAAGGCCCGAGAACAAGTTGCGACGCCCTACACCTGTCTTACAATCTCGGTTATGTTCGGGGAGGGTTGGAGTGCGTTCGGCGAAACAGCCTTCTCCGAAAGCCTCGAGTCGCAAAATTTTGCCCATATGAAGCGTAAAACAAACAACTGTAACGCATATGTGTTAATGCATTTATTCTCTGTTTAGACCTTGTACACATAATTTTAACTGTCAACCTTCAATATTTACTTTTAATTAATATGTGTATTAACTAACGTATTAATGCACTTTTATTTTCCACTTAAACCTTGAGCATATAATTTAGCATTCGACATGCAATATTTTACTTTGGATTGTTAACACTGTTTAAGGGGGTACACAGTGAAGCGTAAAACAGACTATAATGCATATGGGTAACCATTTATCGTATTAATGCATTTTATTTCTACTTAGAGCTTGCACACATAATTTAACGTTCTCAAGGTAGAAATCGTTTAAAGCATGGCAACTTAATTACTGATTTTTAATTATGTATAATGTTGAAGGTGACTTTCTCAAGGTAAAAATAAGCATGCTGTTGTAATAAACGTCGTATATAGATATAGGCCACAACCCTCAGATGGAACTCAAAAAAAATGTAATAATAATTTTAATAACAATTATGCAGTTTCCTTTATAATAAACCCTATTACAAAAAACATTCACTGATGAGTGATTGTTACTTTCCGATTGCATTGTGTAACAGCTTAATAGATGTACTCTATGATAAAATCGTTTTAAAGCATGTTATTGCCGTAAGCAAACTAATTAGGTATAACTGAATTACTCGTTTTATTTTAATGACATCGAAGTGAAATAATTTAAACTATGTATAAATAAATTTTCGTATAGGTAAAAGGTCACAATCTGTAGATAGGAATTAAAAGAAATGTAATAATAATTTTAATTACAATTATGCAATGTCTTTTATAATAAACGCATTACGAAAAATAAACCACATTGTAAAAACAAAAACATTTCTCTCCGGCAGAATGATATTTAAACTTTAAAAAATATCAGGATCATCCGCTTCTATCAATAATACGGTTTAATCATTTTCATTGATATTTAATTTTTAGTCTTACGTTACCTGTCATAATTTTAATAACCATAAAATACATATTAACTTAAAAACGCCAACTCCATCTGCTTCTATCAATAATACGATTTAATCATTCTTCATACGTATTTAAGTTTTAGGCTTACACTACTTATAATAATTTTAATAGACATGTTAACTTAAAAAATACCAAGTCCACCTGCTTCTATAAAACATCAATAATACGATTTAATCATTTTCATTCATTTTAGTCTTACGGGATCTATGCCTTACGACAGTAGGGCTCCTTATTAGAATACAATTTTTATGACGGCGGCGAAGCCGCGTACAGATTCCGTCTTACGAGACTAGGGCCCTTATTAGAATGCAACCCCAATGCATAAATAAATTTTTCGGATAGGTAAAAGGTCACAATCTGTAGATGGGTATTAAAAGAAATGTAATAATAATTTTAATAACAATTATGCCGTCTCCTTTGATAAAAACGGACCCTAATAAATATTAATAACAGATTAAATCTTTTTATTCTCAGGTGAAAAAAATACGATCCTCTCGTGGGCATATAAAAAAATGGCTATCAAGGGTGACGTCACAACAAAACAAAATGGCGGCGGAAGGTGCCCGTATTCTACTCTTATTGCATCGTTTTGTAACTTTCAGGTATATGTCGTGAGTAGAACTTTAAATTGTGTATGTTTCTGGCCCCAAATTTGGTAGGTGTATATAAAAGATAAACTTGGTTTTTTTAAATAAAGTGACATTCTGAATTCAATAATACCATCTTTGACAAATTAGCCATTTATGTTTTAGTTTCTATTATTCGATCTAGGACGCCATGTGTTTTGCAAATCGCTTTATTTTTAAGTGGTATGGGAAAACACAATTTTATCGTAATTAAGTTTAAGATCAATTTAATTTCCGTTTAAATAATTTAACGAAAGTTAATTAACCGCCAGCAACAGTATAACGTACAGACATTTCTCTTAAAAATTTACATTCCAACTGTTCAAATGGCCTTTTTGATCACGGCAGTATTCAACTTTTTGAAGTGTGATGTGTATCACATTGTTTATTGTTCCGCAGTAATATTTAGCAACACCTCTCTTACTTTATACTCTATTCATCCTCTTGCTGATGTTTTGTATACTTGACCTTTAACTGTCCCCCAAAGAAATATATTCAGCGGAGTCATAACTGGTGATCTTTAATACGAAAAACCGATTAATGAGAAATAATCAAAACTTAAGAAAGTTCCTCAGGGACTATTGTATGTGTCCATTAGTATCAATCTATGAAGATGTCTTGTTGTATTTAGTCGTCCGTTTAGAGACATTGTCCACAAAAGTTTTTCCACAATGATGCCCATCCAGCAATTGGAACCAAATCTTTCCTGAACATTCCCTTCTTGCGTCAGGTATAGACTTGTTTGTGACCAATACATTTTGTTATTACGGTTGAACACCCCCTAGTTGATAAGTCGTCTGAATAAATATTTTTTAAATGGAAAGCGGGCATATTCTCTGTACTTAGTCAATAACGACTTGCAATAAATCAATCTTCGATTATCATCGTCAACATAAGCTTGTGGGTGCAACTGACCTGAATGGTTTATAGTGATGGTTATGAAGAGTTTTCCAGGTGCTTGTATAGCTTATTGTACACTTTACAGAAATTTTCCGAATTGAGGTTGTAGATTTACTTCGACGTTGGCTAATACGTCTATTTGTTTTTCTTCACTGATAGAATATTTTGTATTGTCTGCTGCTTCATTCCCCATTTTTTGTTTTGGAAGATAGCGACAGGTCGAATGGAGACGATTAGAAAATCTTCGAGAGACCCCTGGTTTCAATTTACAAATAATTTAGGACAAAAGTTTTCAAATTGTTATATATTCAACATGGCCGATTTATGTTTTTATGTCTATCCTTGTTTAAAAAGTACAATTTTATGGAATGCATATATTCTATGGGTTTTGGATTAGTTCGTAGACCTAAGTCATACCCAAGCTTAAATGTGTCGGTCTATGTATAAATTGTTGCGGTAAAGAAATAGTTACACAATCAGTGGCGCACCCAAGGGGAGGATTTTTGGGTTGTTACCCCCCTCCCCCGAAATTTAATAATATACATTTTTAATGAATTATGACAATTGTTTAGGCTTGGCCATCTTCAAAGAGTTAAATAAATACCTATATTTATATTGACACAAGTGATGAACGAATGTATAATATTTAAATGACTTCAAAGCCACAAAAAGGTTGAATTCGTTAAGTTATTACTTCTGCCCCCACTCCTTACTTTACTTTCTTGCCTGTAATATTTTCGTGAACACTTCAGTGTCAGTCTGTAAGGCATCTGTTTGGCAAAGTTTCATTTACTCTGAAATAGTGAATGTGATAGTGAGTTTTGAATGTGTTAGTATAGTTACTATATCCGTGTATTTTATGTTTCATGAAAATGTCGTCAAAACGTCAGCTTGAACTTCTAGAGAAGCAGATTCTGGAAAATAGGAATAAATTGAAACCAATAATAGAAACCGTATTATTTTGTATGAGTCGGGTTTTAGCAATGAGAGAGCACAGATACAGCGGAGGAGTTATTGATGTATCTGAAGAAAATGAAGGTAATTTCAGGGAACTGTTAAGGTATCGAGCCAAGAACGATAACACCCTTCAACAAGTTTTATCCAGTTCTAAAAGCAATGCATTGCATACGCGAAAATTTAATTCTTGAAAAATTGGCAACTAAAGTCAATTTTCATCGCCGTATTTTTCAGTACTCGCTGATGAAACGACTGACATTTCTGGTGTAGAGCAAATGTCACTATGTGTTCGAATCATTGATTCTACATTTTTCAAAATTGAAGAATTGTTTCTGCAGTTCAATCCTCTCCAAGACGTAACAGGAAAAGCAATTTCTAAGACCATAACTGACAACCTTATCAATTTTGGAATTGATATGAGCAAGTGACGTGAGCAAGGGTACGATGTGTGTGATGATTATCCCACAGCAGTATATGTTCATTGCGCTGCACACTCTTTAAATCTGGCGGTACCAGGTACCTTTAATTAGGAACTGCATAAGCACAATCGGAAAGTTGTACAAATTTTCAATACTCCTAAAAGGCAGTCGGTTCTAAAACAAGGCTTTGGAGGAAGCAAGCGTTACTTCTGCTTACGAAAAACTAAAAAGGCTTTGTGCAACTAGATGGACTGCAAGATATAACTCTGTAGCAGTTGTTGTAGAATTAACTGACGGTATTGTAATGGCTCTAGGAAATATTTCTGAATGGCCGGACAGAGATTCAACGAATATTGCTAGCAGTTGGGCTCCGAGATAAAAACTTCTGAATTTGGGATTTCTTTTGAGGTTATGAATCAAGTATTTAACCATAGCAGCTTTTTAAGCAAATTACTTCAGCAAATAAATATTTTGACCTGAGGAAGGCAATCAATCTGGCGGAGGACACTGAACTAGAAATAAAAAAATCTGGGAGAAAATGCAGACAAGGAGTTAAGCAATTTATTTTCTGAAGCTCAAGAAAAAGCAGAAAAACTCGACTTTTTCGTGAATAAATCGCGCACTATAATTACCCAAACCAAGAGATGTAATTTTAATGTTGCTGAAGGTTACTACCGCATCTAAATCTTCATCCCATTCCTGGATGTTTTTTTAATAAATGTAAAGGAAATGTTTTCAAAGCAGAAGACTTTGTTAACAGTATTCTAAGTGTTATTGCCGACAGATCCATCCAGTCTTACAGATGCAACTATAAAAGACTTAGTCGAACTCAATTTCAGGGCACTCGATAGGTTGAAAGAGGATCAAATAACAAAAACTGCTTTTACTGCCTTGAAATACTGCCCAGATTCAATTAATTTACCCAATATCAAGGTATTGTTATTTATACTGGCAGTTCTGCCTGTATCTACCGCGGAAAATCACTTGCATTTGTACAGAGATATGACTCCTACCCCTGAAGAAATATTGGACAAATTAGCCGAAAAGCCAAAAAAACTCGAAATTAAATTATAATGTCCATCTGGTCAGTAACTTCTGTAATTTGTAATTATTGGTTATTTTTATTTGACAAATAATAGTATATTATTCAATGAGCGTGTAATGATGGCTATTACTCACGAGGGTGGAGTTTACGACACGAGCCGAAGACGAGTGTCGTAATCACCTGCTTTAGTAATAGCCATTACACGCGAGTAGAATACTATACTTTTTCTATGACAATCTACGTTTTGATACAAGTTTCAGCAACATTAGTTGCCGTTCAGTTCAAAAATGCTATTACATTATGAACGCTAATATATAACAAAATTTATATACAACTTTAAGTTAATAAGTTTAATAAGAAAATCAACATTATGCGACTTGAAATGTATAAAACTAACAACGAAGTTCAATTATTACTACATATTGTTAGTAATAACGTTAATTGTTATATTATTTGAACAATTGTTAAAATTAATGAGATCCATATTAATCGTCTCGTTAGTTGACGAGGATGGTACTTCATTTTTTATGGTGGAATTTTGTTTTAGCGATTTTACAATTTTACGTGCAGTATCAATTTTATTTTTCATGGATACATCTACATATCCTCCAGCCACTGCTGTTGATTTCCAACCACCGTGTGTTTTTAAGGCAGTAATATCGTCACCTGCATCTACAAGTAAAGTGTCGGAAGATCTTCCGAAGCAGTGTCCCGTGTACAGGGTGGCCAACTAAGAATACGAGGTACTGTATCTGGGAAACTATCCATCGTAGAGGCTTGCGCAACAAAATGTTTTACTAAAACGGCCAATACAAAAACCTGGAAAATATTTTCAAGTTTCTGAAATTGCCGCTAGGGGGCGTAGCTGCAATCTTGAATCTAAAAGTGATTTTTCTGTGAATTCTGCTATATTAACCTCATAAAAAAATAACTGATCTTTAAAGTCGAGGATAATCTGAACTTTTTTTGTTTAGCACTTTTTGACATATGTCTAAAAATAAAGTGGTGGGGGTTATTCAAAGGTTTCCTTAAATAACCCCCTATATCTTCGAAACGGCTAAGCCGATTTTAACAAACTTGGGCGCGTTGAAATGAGCTATTCTTGGCCTACAAATGTTATATTTGAAGTCTTGTTAGTTTCAAATGTCGTCGCTAGAGGGCTTTGTTCGACATTCCGACAGAAACGGTTAATTTTCGCAAAAAAATTAAATGCATTGGTATGACTTTTTTCATGAACAAGTAGCTAAATGATGCCTAAACAAGCTCGCGAAAACCGCATCTCGATATCTTGTTCCTAACCTAAAATATCGAGCAAAGAAAACTTTATACGAAAATCACTTAAATTTTTTTTTTTTTTAACTATATTTTTCTGGCATTGTTTCTATTATGTAAGTTGTGGCCCTAAAAAGGACCGATTTAAAGGAGGAAGGTTTTTAATGCCCCCGTAAATGCTCGAAATGTTGACTATCACGCTCTCTGCATTGCTGAAGCCTTTCATGACTAGACAAAACTGCAGCTTCAATATCGGCTCTCGGTATGTTACGTATTGCGTTACGAATCCGGTTTTTCATATCTTCTCTAGTAGTAGGTTTAGTCCGAAACACGATGTCCTTTAAGCGCCCCCATAAATAAAAATCGAGGCAAGTTAAGTCTGGCGATCGCAGAGGCCATGCAAACAGACTTCCTCTTCCAATCCACCGCTGTTGAAATACTGCATTAATATGCTCTCGCACATTAACAGCAAGATGTGCTGGGAAACCATCCAACTGCAAAAACAATTTTTGCCTTGTTTCCAGAAGCACATCTTCCAATAACAACGGTAATTGATTGGCAAAAAGTCAAGAAATACATTGCCATTTAGGGGTTGCTCGAAAAAATATGGCCAAATAATTCTGCCTCCCAGTATGCCACACCATACATTTAAACTCCAATGTCCTTGGCGCTGAACTTCACACAACCAATGGGGATTTTCTGCAGACCAATAATGCATATTGTGCAGATTGATTCTCCCGTCACTACTGAAGGTGGTTTCATCGGTCCAAAGAATTTGAAATAAAACTTCTCTATTTTCGCGTATCATGCCTAACATCCAATGGCAATAGTCTAACCTTCGATCAAAATCTTCCTCTTTCAAGGCCTGATACAAAACGACATGATATGGGTGCATTCTTAAAGTAATTAAAAAAAGTTTAAACGAATACCTATATATTTTGATGGCCATTAGAACTTACCTATGGTCCTTCAAAATATTTTGAACCGCTGTCCGTGATATGTCCAACTCAATGGATGATGTTTATACACTTGGAGCCGCTTTTAATGTTACATGCTCTTGTGCTAACATGAAGATTTCCTTCAATATAGCCCAGTATATGGTTAATATTTTCTTGTGTTCTTCCAATTCTTTGCCGTTGAAACGTAGGCCGAAAACTACCATTGGCTCGTAAGCTCGCCACTAATCGGGGAAAAACTCTTACATCGCAAGGACGCCGATATGGATACCGAGCCGCGTAAACTGTTTTAGCTACTGCGTCATTCTGAAGACAATCAAAATAAACCGAAAGTATATCAACAGCTTCATTATTCGTAAAGCGCATTTTGAAAGCACAAAAATTGCTCAAAGTAACGCGGAAGTATTGACAACTATTGACAATTTGAGGATTATGTATGTTTTGTTTAGGAATCTGTTTCCATTGCCTGCTTCTATTAATTGTATTTTTCGTAATATATCCTTAGTGAATATGCATTTAAACAAACAAAAATAGGCCACTCGTATGACTTTTAGCATTGTTTACTTGCCCGTAGTAATTTCAAAAGGGTGATTTTATTCTGATGTATAAATTTACAAACATTTAAAATCGCAATTTCTAGGTAACCTATTCAGAACCGAAATTGAAGCTGCAGTTTTGTCTACCCATAAGAGGTTCCAGCAATGCACAGAGTGATGGTCAGCATTTCGAGCATTTACGGGGACATTAAATACCTTCCTCCTTTAAATCGGTCCTTTTAGGGCCACAACTTACATAATAGAAATAATTCCAGTAAAATATAGTTAAAAAAAAAAATTTAAGGGATTTTCGTATAAAGTTTTCTTAGGCCGATATTTTAGGTTAGGAACAAGATATCGAGATGCGGTTTTTGTTTAGGCATTATTTAGCTACTTGTTCATGGAAAAAAGTCATACCAATGTATTTAATTTTTTTGCGAAAATTAGCCGTTTCTGTCGGAATGTCGAACAAAGCCCTCTAGCGACGACATGTGAAAATAACAAAAATTCAATTATTTTAACATTTGTAGCCCACGAAAAGCTCTTTTCAACGCGACCAAGTTTGTTAAAATCGGATTAGCCGTTTCGAAGATACGGGGGGGGGGTGTTTTAAGGAAACCTTTGAATACCGCCCACCACCTTATTTTTATAGATACGTCAAAAAGTGCCAAACAAAAAAAGTTTTGATTATCCTCGACTTCAAAGATCAGTTATTTTTTTATTAGGTTAATACAGCAGAATTCACAGAAACATCACTTTTTTAGATTCAAGATTGCAGTTACGCCCCCTAGTGGCCATTTCAGAAACATGAAAATATTTTCTAGGTTTTTGTATTGGCCGTTTCAGTAAAACTTTTTTTTTCCGCAAGCCTCTACGATGTATAGTTTCCCAGATACAGTACCTCGCATTCTTAGTTGGCGACCCCGTACATTTCCGGATTTGGTAATTTTAAAAAGGTAGCGATATTTCTTCCCATTAATCCAAATTTATTAATGCCAATTTTTTGAGATGTGACCTTACCCTTCTGATAATACAAAAAAATTAATTGCATTTAACATTAGCGGGGCGGAGATCAATATATTTCTTGCAAATGTGATAGAAATTGCCAATTACTGTAAATTTTCTAACTACATTTGTTTTAGTTTTGGGAATAGTTATTAATATAGCTGACTTAAGGTCATCAACATCCTCAATATTCATGGCATACAGTTCGTTTGCACGACAGGCCCCCATAATTCCCATAATTAGTGCAATCTTAAAATATTATTCTGTAAACACTCAAATATGTTTAAGTGTAGTTTACGAATTTCTTACCTTTGTTGCCAGATATTCATAGTCCGATGCACTGTTAATAAGCTCAGTAATTTGATCTGAAGTAAACGTTTTTGCTTTTTTCGCCTGATAACCTGCAGATTTTCGTTTAAGAAATACACGTAATTCTCCATAATTTTCAATGTTGATGTTATGATATATGTTAAGAGTACTTCTTAACATCGAATACTGTGTCCATAACAATGATGATTTATATTGTTCAGTTAGTTCTCCGAAATATGCCAAAAGAACATTTTCAGAAAACGAATTAACGCTCTTGAAGCATCTCCAATCCATAAAAACCTCATATGTAAATTTGTATTTCTTTTTGGATTTTTCTGGCAATAAATTTATAGTCGTAATTTTAGCAGCCTCAGAAATCTCTGGGGGCGTGCAGAGTTGTTCACAGTCACTATCGGAACTCATATTTTAAAATAATGAACGCGGTTTATTTGCTGTCAATTAGAATTTTTTCTTAAAAGTAAAACAATTGTATTAGGCGGAGTACCTATGTCACTTTTACGACACGCACCCTAAGATCAGATTTCATAGGCGTGAGTTATGACAAATACCGTTTTGCGATTAGAGAAGAAACATGAGTTATAATCTAGGTGGTTTGTGATTGGCTATAACATGTTAGTTATGAAGTATAATTCACAGATATGAATTATACTAGGCATTACTTACTTAAAATTGCATACTTAATTAATACATTATTTAATAGTCATAGAAAAAACACGATATTGTCTAAGAGAGTTGCATAGATTTTGTATATACCTACATAAAGACTGACTGAAGTTAAAACTTTCCCCGAACAAAAATCCTGGGTGCGCCACTGTACACAATTACAAGAATACAGCAAAAATCCCTGGTTATTTTGATAATAGTGCGACACTGGGATTTACCTGTAAACTTGATTTTTAAGCACATGGACATCAGAAATTTGATTTAGATAATAATTGTATTTAAATGTATTTATAAAAAAAATTATGTTTACAAAATCAAAGCTTTATTTAATATTTGTTTATTTAGTATAGTATATGCTGTTTAGTATAATCATTTAGTAACACTGAAATGATGCAAGTGAACGCAAATCTTTTGTAAATTGCTTAAAAAAAGAGATTCTTAACAATAATGTATCTACCAAAACAAAGTAAGTTTCATTAATCATTTCCCATTAATGGATTATGCATCTTATTACTTAAACGCAATGTGGGTTGTCTATAAGACTGAGACGATGTTTATAGTGAAAGTTTATGGATTTTTGCTCTGCGCCTAGGTGTACGCATAGTTCTCCCTCTTTAGAATTATATGCTCACATATATTAAACGCAGAGTTCCAAACGACTAGTTCAGCCTGTAAGTCAGGCAACTTTTATATCACTTATCATTTTATTAATCGCGCCTTTTATTCAGTATTTAATGTTTTTGTTTTAATCAAGATTAGGCAACAGTGCGAAAAATTCAAGTTTTTTTTTATAACACCAGGTATGAATAATTACTCATATTTTTAATAATAAATAAATATGTAGGTGTATGGGCTAAATTATTCATATAATGACTTTTAAAAAAATCAGAAAGGTTTTTATTGTTTGTTTTAGAAATGACATTTTGAGGACAACTCGTAAGATTGGGGCTGGTCATCAACCAATAATTAAATTAATTTTAATTTATATAAGTATAATTTACGTAATATTTTGAGCGGTAAATTGGAAATTTATTTTAATATTTAATTATCTCATTAATTAGAGATAAGAGTTTGTGTTATTGAATTTCTACCACCACTTTTCATTTGATAAATCGATGGAAATAGAATATTTGCCGTATTTCCTTATTAAATATAACAAATAAAAAACGAATCTATTTTTAGTATTTCAAGTACGTTAAGAAAAGTAAAATATTAATGAAGTTACGATTTTCTGACGAATCTAAACCTAAAGAGCGTTGGTACTTTTCCATTCGGACGAAGTTCATTCGCACCGTACGCATTTTACTTGTTTCGCAAATGTATTTTATTTTAAAAAACAAATTACAATGAAAATATGGGTTCTAGCCCAACTTACTTTAATTAATTTTTTTTAATTAAATGTAATAATTTCTAATTACTGAAATTGCGGTAAAATTTGCAAAAGTGTATATTACAAAAACCATTGAACTTCTGATAAGGTATATAAACAAAAGTGATATGAGTACACATTACTCTACTTTTTCTGCTAAATGTTTTGTTAATGTAGCGATATAAAAATAAATTGAACATATCATTAGTTTGATAAACAAAGCAGTTATTTCCTTAAGTTTGTTAGTGAATCACAATTTCAGTGTGGTTTATATAATAAAATATAGAATTCAGGCTTAAGGTACCTATTTAAATTTTTAGTTTATGTTTAGATTATTTTCAGTTTTGCAAAATAAATGAGTACTAACATTTTTTGGGAACATAATAAAACTTAAAAATAATTGTTATTATAGATCACAATTCATCTGTTATTCGCTACTTTTATTTTTAAAAATGTTTCAATTTTTGTTTTTTTTTTGTAAATTATGTAAGAGGGCCATCTATTATGCAAATTAGAGAAGTATCTTGTGTTATATCGTGAGTTCAAAAAAATTGTCAAAAGTTGGCACATTATGATTTTTCTTGAACTCACAGTATATAATTTTGATAATAGTTGTGATTGAGAAAGGTTGTAAAAAACTGCAATCCTTTAATATATTCAATTAAACAATAGTGTATTTATTTTGCAACCTGATTACTATTATTTAAAAATGTCCTATAGCCTTTGTAACTTCATAATCCATCGCTCTCAATTCCAAAACCTTTACAAGTAAGGTGGAGATAAGATATTTTTTATTTGTATACGTAATTTAGATTAAAAACGAAAGATCTCAAGCATATCACTGCTTATCAGCCGACCACGCTTACTGGGACGACATTGAAAAAGAATTTTACTTTTAAAGTAACATATCTAACTTGACCATGAAAACACCATTCTTGAAAAATGGTTATAGACGACTATTATCAATAGTAGGTAAGTATTACGCTAATTTTGGATAGAATGTGGCTTTGTTGAGTTGGCATATTATCACTGGGGCCTTTTAAAGATCTTAGCTTAATTGTTTTAACGTGTAGTAAAAAAACCGATGCCAAATTATCTGCCATAATGCTTTCTTATATACAGGGTGGTGCATTAGTGTGACAAAGTCCCATATCTCTTTTATTTAAAGAGATACAAAAAAAATTAAATACAAACGTTGTAAGATATGTTCTGGTGCATATTCCAAAAATATTTTTAATTATACAGGGTAGATCATAAAAGCTTAGAAGTAATTTTAAATTTTTTAAATAGAAAACCCCATATATTATTACATATTTAGATTCTACATACAATTTTAGACACATTTTATGTATAATGTCCTATACCTAAGTCTAACCGTTTTGACAAATTTCAAATTCTTTGTCAAAATGACGTTTGCAGGCCAAAACATAGGTGGAAATCTTTTCTAAACGAAGCCTTTATCAATTAGTTATGGTTGGTTTCCTTGGAAATGATCTACCCTGTATAATTAAAAATATTTTGGAATATGCACCAGAACATATCTTACAACTTTTGTATTTAATTTTTTTTTTGTATCTCTTTAAATAAAGGAGATATTGGACTTTGTCACACTAATGCGGCACCCGGTATGTAAATAAATAACTTCAAAGCCCACACAATACCTGAATTTGAGTCATATCGGTTTTTAAATACGATAATTCCCCATTTTTGATCCGCCATTTTGAATTTTTTGATTTTGACAAATGATTTATTCTTAGCGATCTTAAAAACCCCGACTTTCAAAAAATTTTGCACTCTAAAAACGGTGCGCCACTGGCAATTTTTTTAATTTTTTTTATTTGGATAATGTTTTACAAATTAACAAAGTTGCAAAATTCATCATTAGCCCACAATATCTGAATTTTAGTCATTCGGATTTTAAACACGACAATCTCTGAAGTTATTAATTTTGACAAATGATTTATACTTAGCGATACCTGACTTTCAAAAGACTCGGTTGATAAATTAAAAAATGCACAATTTTGTACCATAAAAACGGCGCGCCACTGGTTATATGTTTTTTTTATTTTGAAATTATATAAAAAAGTATTAAATTAGTTTGTTTTTTTAATTATGTAACTTTTTAAAATTTGAAGCAACGAATTTTTTTAATTTTCTAATCCCCTAAAAATGCCCTGTCAGTGGTTGTATTTTGCTCATTAACGAATTTGACCTAGATTTTATGGCAAAGAATGAAAATTTCATATCGATAGCTTTAATGGTTCAAAAGATATCCCGCTCACTCGCACAAAGACTCACAATCAGATTCGAGCTTTTCTTTCCTAAAAATGTGTTTTTCGTATTGTTTAGACCACAAAACGTCGAGACAAAGTATTTGAATATTTAAACTGATTGCATAGCTTTCTCTTTATACGTACGTATATGAGAAAATATAAAGTTACATATCTGCGTTTAAAAATATTTTGTTTTTCTTGTAAATGTAATATACTAGTTTCATTTGTACAAAAAATGTCAATTTTCGGAACGAGGAAGTTGCCCGGCGCTTTTCGTGGACGAATAATAGCTCTATAAATTTGATTCAAGTGTGACAGAAACTGGCAAGCCACTTTGCCTAAGATATCCGAGGGAACGTCACAGCTGTAACGTTTAGCTCTGTAGTGACGTCAATGTTTAAATAGGCTATTCTTATAGTATCGTCACAATTTAAATCGAGTAAGGACAAGTAATGTAGGTGGGTGACATACGACTAAAATATTTTGACAGTTGCTGAACTTCCGGTTATACCGGAAGTAGATGTTAACTTGCTTATTTTAAATAGAACACCCTATATATTATTACATTTTGAAATCCTCTCAACATTTTAGTCCGATTTTGTACAGCATGTCCTATACCTAAGCCTAAGGATTTTGACATAATTAAATCTATGTCAAAAATAACGTTTGCAGACCTTAAAATTAATTTTTCCTATAAGCCTTTTTTATTTACTTTAGGTAGAGTTCCTTGCTGAGAAGGACCTACTTTAAAAGACATTTAAATAACTATTAATACAGGGTGTTCAAAAAATAAGATTAAGCATTCGCGTAAATAGTCTCACATGATGTGCGTATACACAATGACTATGCCGCTATACTGGGTGACCCACCGGGAACCAGATCGATCGATTGTCGGAAAACTATGCATAGAAAATTTGGTAACCGTCCTTATGTTGGTGGTGAACATACGACTAAAATATTTTGGAAATTGTAGCACTTCTGGTTATACCGCAAGTGGATGTCAACTTGCTTATTTTAAATGGAACACCCTATATATTATAGTTTTGAATTCTTTTCAGAATTTTAGGCTGATTTTGTATATCATATCCCATACCTAAGAATAAGGATGTTTGACATAGTAATAGTTTTTATGTCAAAAATGACGTTTGCAGGCTTTAAAATAATGATTAATTTTTCCATGTAAGGAAGCCTTTTTCTACCTTAGGCGGAATTCTTTGTTGAGATGGGCCTAGTTTAAAATACTTTTGTAGCATTGCAATTTTTTTTAATAGAAACCCCTAACTTTTATTATTTTATCTGATTAGGGATTAAAAATAAGAGTGTTTGTATAATGTCTATTTTGAAAATGTGTAGTTTCCGAAATATTGCCAATTCAAAATTTTAAATGGCATTTTGCTGTGACTTTGATATAATGTTTACTCTTAGTTGGCTAAGACGGCGTTAATAGTAGAGACACCTCAACTTTCAGTTTTTGACCTTGGGAATTCTCAAGGTCGCCCACGTGGGGAACAGAAAATTTTTCTGACTGGTTTATGAACCGTATAAGCTTCCTGAGCCTGCAGCCAACTTTTCACCTTACCATATTTACCGTTTACAGTGTTAGCTAAACGTGTTATACCCGAAAACCCTTCCGGATGCGCGGCATCATGGTACACAGCATCCATGTTATGTTCGCCACGTATCCCAATCTAGTGAAAGTCTTCTTTTGAGAGGATCTTCTCGGGATTTCCCGCGATTCACTATCGGCATCGTAATTCTAACCTATAGTCGTAAGGGTCAGTTCAACGTTAGGTGATACAGCAGCAGCATCATGTCTTCGAGTATTTCCGATAAACTCTCGTGGTATATTTATTTCTTTAATGTACGTCGCAAACTGTCGCCAACCGTGTAGTTTTTCGTTATCTTAACGTTTCATGAACCAGATCGATAATATTGGAATGAGGGATGATCTCACCTTTTATTGTGACAGTACCCCTTTTAACCCAAAATAGATCACCACCCGTATTCAGTATACGCAAGAAAGCTTCACCTTTCTTCCTATATGAAGATACTATTTCGTCATCTGCCAGACCTTTGCGTTTTGGTAAATCTCTAATATCGTCATCATCGCCACTGATTGTTATGCTAGCAGGTTGACGTAACTGATTTGAAAAGTGTAGATATCTTTGAAGAACTTGATTGTATTGTTGTCATTTGTCATGGTCGGACATTTTGGTTTTTAAAACTTTATCTATATCGTTCCACAGCTGCGTTAAATGTTGTTTTGCGTTTCTGTCAACGGCCCTAACAGGAGTGGCAGAAATGCGCCGCCCTTCTTTACGAGAAACTGCTTCTTCCTTTTTATAGATTCACCTCTCTGTGCTATCCGTCTTAAAGTGTGCTTATGTTGAGAGAGCAGCTGCTTCTGATCAGCCGACAGAGGCACACGACCTTTTAAAATGTTATGTGTACACTCACTCGCTGATGCATTCTATCTGCTTACTATTCAGACATTTCAATAAAACGTCACGTTGACGTTTACTTAATCTGGCTAATGCGCATAAGACATCGATGTTTTCGATTAAAACGTCAACCATCATATATGATGTAATCTTTATGACTGTGAGGCTTAAACCCTTTTGTCTATATATATATATATATATATATATATATATATATATATATATATATATATATATATATATATATATATATATATATATATATACATACATCACACCTGGCAAATACTTTGAGGGCCGAATATGTTTATTCTATAGCGTAGCACATTCGGTGTATTCTGTTTTAAATCGAACAATAAATATCCGTGCGGGTTTGAAGTGGCATCCCGGTACGTAGCCTCTAAAAATTTCGGATTGTCAGGTGAAATCTGCCTTGCTAAATGCTGTATTTGAGCTCTGTCACGTGGGATTCTTAAACAAGATTATGTAATGAGCGTTGAGAGAAATATCTCGCTGTCTACGTCCTTGATGAAATATGTTTTGCGTTAAGAAAAACACGCTTAGGTTTCTATGATGACAACCCCTTGTAAAAATATCAACTACCGAACCATTAGTTTCACGCATTAGATCGTCAATTATTATTAAGACCGTCAAACTGCTCCATATCAGGTAAACCCTTGAAATTCCGCCGAGAGATCTTTGAGTATTGATTGCCACTCGCTGTAGAACCAGATAATTTTTTCAAAAGCTGTATTGCAGACAGTTTCAAAATCAACGAGATAAAATAAAGATTTCTCACAATCCGATAGCCCCGATACTATTGCTGGAAAGGGATGCTTCAACTGACCCTCCATCTCGAAACGCTAAACGATACTAAAGGGTACTCCATCATCATCACGACTTAAATACCAGATGAAAAAATCTGCGATCACAGGCATATTCTACTTTTTATCGTGCTTATCTTTTAACATCAAAATAATCCTATTCTTTTAAATACTTACTAAAAGCCAATACGTGTTTTAAATCGTGCATTAACAATAATAGCTCTAAATTTGATGTATATCTAATGATATTAACTAATTACTTAATTACTCATTTATTTTAAAGTAATTTTTGCTTGTATAATGCTGAAGGTTGACTTCAAGGTGAAATCGCTAGACATAAATAAATACATGTTAACTTAAAAAAAAACTATAAGACCGACAGTTCTGTAAGATATCAATAATACAGTTTAATCATTTTCATTCATATTTAATTAATTCTTAGACTTACCTTGTGTTATATTAATAGACATAAATAAGTACATTGCAAAATTTCTCCCATTACAATGCATGAATCCTCCGTTTTATGTTGAAGGTGACTTTTTTACAAGCTCGTGGTCGTCATTCAGATATTGAAAAAATTTGAGCTAACACTTAAATTCAGCCCTATGAATTTTTTATTGCTATAGATTTACCTTACGCTATCTGTAATAATTTTAATAACATTTTTTAGAATAATTATGCAGTCTCTTTTATAATAAAATTACGAAAAATAAACCACATTGTAAAAGAAAAACAGTTACCCTTGTCAGAATGATATTTAAACTTCATGTTAGATAGATAGAAGTAGACATAAATGCATGTTAACTTTAAAAAAATATATCAAGGCCATCTGCCTGTATAAGATATCAATAATACGATTTAATCATTTTCATTCATATTTAATTTTTAGTCTTACCTTACGCTACATGTAATCATTTTAATAACATTTTTAGGATAATTATGCAGTCTCTTTATAATAAACTCATTACGAAAAATAAAATCACACCGTAAAGCAAAAACAGTTATCCTTACCAGAATGATATTTAAATTTCGTGCTAGATAAATAGAAGTAGACATAAATGCATGTTAACTTTAAAAAATATCAAGGCCATCTGCTTCTATAAGATATCAATAATGTGGTTTAATCATTTTCATTCATATTTAATTTTTAGTCTTACCTTACGCTACCTATACTTGCCTTACGAGACTAGGGCCTCTTTATTAGAATACTATTTACAGCCAGGGGGACCACGACAAGAGTACGCAGACCCTAACACAAGTTCTTATGGCTGTCTTATAAGTTAGCATTAGGGCCCCTTATTAGAATACAAAGAATTCACAAGGCCAACTCCAAGGCCGAGCGCAAGGCCAACTCCAAGACCAGGTTTGACGTAAACATAAAGGGAAAAAAACGTCTCCCACGTGGGCGACCTTGGGAATTCCCAAGGTCAAAAAGTGAAAGTTGAGATTGTAACAACCCTTTTTCGTGTTGTACTAAATTATACTTTAAATTTAGATTTTTCATTCATTTAGTAGTAAATATAAGAAAAAGTTTTTAAGTTTTGCATTATAGGATTGAGGTAGGCAACTTAATTTGCATATCTTAGTAGTACATATCTTTTAAGTGAATATATTTCGTAAAGATTTATATTTCCCTTTCCTTAAAAATGGTATTCTGATCATTTAAAGCCGCGCAACGCGTAATAACTTAATTCTTATGCGCAAATTATTTTTTAATTTTAATGGAACTTAATTTGCTTTACTTACTTACGCACGTTTTCCCTTCATTCTTATTGTATCAATTTGATTACCTTTTAAATTGGAATTTTTGATACAAGAACTTCAACGAATTCCATAAAATTGTTGGATAGAAAATTTTCATGAATAAATTTCAGAATAGTTCCAGTTTGGCGGTGTGGCTGGTAAAGATTGCCCAACATTTATGCAACCCTGACCTCACCTAGTTGACAATTCCGACTCACGTGAATCCTAAGGTTATAAAATGTTAAGTACAAAAATTACGAAGGTAATTATTTAATGATTTTTTTATACTTTAAGAATAGTAATAAGACTTCTTATTTTTTCAATCATCCATCAAGATGATAAATAAACTTAATTGCACGTTAATATTTCTTTTATTGTCATAAACACTATTATTGTTCATTAACTAGGTTTAACTGTTCCTATAACAAAGATAGTTTGGCGCTCGAGTTTTTCCATTTCATTTTTTAAGGAAAGGAAAATATAAATCTTTACGAAATATATTCACTTAAAAGATATGTACTATTAAGATACGCAAATTAAGTTGCCTACCTCAATCCTATAATGCAAAACTTAAAAACTTTTTCTTATATTTGCTACTAAATGAATGAAAGATCTAAAATTAAAGTATAATTTAGTACAACACGAAAAAGGGTTGTTACAAGATGCCCCACTACTACTTCCGTTAAATTAAAAATTTTCTTGAATCAGAGCTAAGAACAGTCTCGATCAAACAAACAAAAAAAAAAAAAAATAATAACCTCTAATAAAAAGTGAAAAAATCCCATCAACTAGAAAAGAGCTGATGATCTTCAAACATTAAACATATTTTCTTGAATCATAGCTAGGAACGCTCTCGATCAACTCACCTTTCAACAACAACAAAAAAAATCAAAATCAGTTCCTCCGTTTGTGAGCTACCATGCCACAGACAGATACAGACATATACAAATAAATACATTAAACTTATAACTCCCATTTTTTTTCTTTGGAGGTTAAAAACAATTGAGATCTGAAAAAAATGTATGGAACTGCAGTATGACATCTGTTAAGAGTAGCAGTAAAGGTGGTGACAAATTAGTCACATTACTACTTGAAACTCATAAATAATAATAATTATACCGGACTGCTTAAATTGTGCAAACGAAGATTATTTAAACTTATTTATTATACATTGTATATGGATAATGTGTTTAAGTTATATCAAGAACATGAGACACATTTACACTTCAATACCGACAAAAACAAAGGCCAGTTAACCAAATTATAGAACATTTGAAGACTTTGGGTACGTCAAAATAGCACAGTATTTTAAAAAATAAATAAATTAGATGTTGAAGTAAAAAAAGAAGTTTTGTTGGAGTGAAAAAAACATTATTTTTTGAATAACTGTTGAAACCGGCGTCCTTGAACTTCCAAACATTTTTCGCATCTAAACAGTACTTGTTCATGGGTTACCTTTCTTATTGACTCGGGATTTAAATTCGTAAATTCATTCCTTACTCGCTGCATGCAATCTTCCATGACTGTTAAAGTAGAGTTATCGATCCTTAGTTATATCTCAAATAAAAAAAATCGAGCACTAAAAGGTCCGGGAATGGGGTGGCCAAAGGCAAGGACCATTGTTGGCTATCCACCGATCGTCAAACGTATTTTGTAAAAAAATATCGATAAAATATCCACCATGTGGAGGTGCGCCATCATGTTGGTAAAACAGGTTTCTGTAAACATTTATTGGCAAATTTTCTAAGTAGCCCGATTCAAAATGTCGCAAAATATTCAAATACCCTTCACCTAGAATTGAATAGGCACAAACTCTAAACTCTAACTTACCATTTAAGTTTTTCTGATAAAAGTGTAGTGCCACGACGCTATCATTTCTTACCGCACAATAAACGTTAAAATGGCAAGCTTTTTGAAAATGTTGTTCTCTAAATACATTTAAATTCGAATTACTCAAATAATGAGAATTATGGTGATTAAATGCTCCATTATTTGTAAAATTTAGCTTCGTCTGTCCAAATAAAATTCTTTCCTTGTGCCCAAGTTATCATAAATTCACAAAATGCCACTCGTATGGGAAAATCAGTTTCTTTTAAATGTTGCGCAATGGAAAATGTGTATGGATGAAATTTATTTTTTCTCAATATTCTGTGAACTGTTGACTTGGACAAACCTGACTCTAACGCCGCTTGTCTTACAGGCATTGTTGGATATGCGGCAAAATATCCCAAAATAGCTATTTCAATATTTTCATTATTGACAAGCGGTTTATTTTTTTGTATTATTGCCTTGGCGGATCCAAAGTTCTTGAAATTCTCTATAATTTGTTTAATTGCACATGATGATGGTCTTTGCTTTTGCGGATATCGAATGGCAACTGTATCACATGTTCTTGACACAACTTTATCACATTCTGCATAAATAATAAACAAATTGAAATAATTTTCGTTTGAGTAATTTAAGCTCCCCGGCATGATTGTTTACAAGTTTTAAATAGTAGAAGGCTACAACGACAGTTTCTTACATTTATCCAGCATTTGATCGTTTTTCAAGACCGCCTTGTCTTGGCCAACTAAAGCTATTATTATATCAAAGTCACAGCAAATTGACAAGAATTAAACTACGTCTAATAAAAATTTGGTGTTCCTATACAATATTATTTAAAAGTTTGTTTATAGTTTACGCGGCCTACTACTAAACATTGATTAGACATTCCAAGACAAAGCGCTAGATGGCGGTATTTATTAATTTAAGTAGTGTTTAATGGAGTGGGTTTTATTTAAAAAAAACATGTTAAATGTAATATATTTTACCTACTATATCTGTGTAAAATTAATAAACTAGTTTAAGGTAAGGGATAAATAAGCGGAAATCGAAGCAGCAGTTTTATACATCCGAACAATATTGGAATACTGTTTGTATTGTGACGGAAGGCAGTTTGAACGTTTATCGAGGCTTTAAATACCCAATATTTTTGGGTTTAAAATCGGATTTTTGAGTTTATTTGAATTTTACGGGGTGAGCCACGGTAAGATTAAACTTTAATTTCGCTATTAACTCTAAAACTAACAACAAATCTTATCATTTTTAGCAAATTTAATTCACTTTTTGATTTTGATGTAATAAATACCTACATCACTGCAATTAAAATTTTGAAGAAAAAGTCTAAAAATCCTACTTTTTATTCTTAACACCCCTTAGCAATGGTGATATACATTGAAAATCACTGTTGGTCCTTAATTCGATTAACAACTATCTCTCTAATACTAGACCTACTTTCGAAATAGATGTCAAAAATATACCGTGTGATTTAAATTTTCGGAGTAAAATGAAAAAAAAACTGATACTATAACAAATTGTGCCCTCTAGCACTTTTCTTAGGAACTATCGTGTAACAATGGGAACGGCAATTTAAAATACCTACATTTGTCTTTCAAACAAGCTTTATTTTTGCTAAAATGGAATAAGTAGTTTAGAATTTACAGAAATTTTAATGATTACACTTTCAATGGCTTCCCCCGCTCTTACTATGGTCAGTACGCCAATGAACCTTAAACCAAAATCATGTAGAATTGTCAAGACTTCCTAACTATGTAAGCAACGGTATATCATTATATAGGAGTTTTGGAAGAAATTTAGAATTTTATTATTTAATTCTTAATTGCGCCCCATAGCGGTGAAATACGGACCTTCCAGCAGACCGGTCCTGAGATACAGCGGCTTACCTCTCTTATTTGCACACCCGGTACATATGTAGGTATAGACTTTTTCTTCACTATCACTAAATCTATTTATTACATCGTTTTACAACCTTTGAGAAAGTTTCGCCAAAATCGGCCATGGTATCTGTGTGTGAATATATGTTAGTATCCACGATAACTCCAGAACCATAAACTATTCTATGCAATTTTTTGATACAAGGCGTAATTTGGAGGCAAAATATTCCTATGGTGGAATTTAAGTGTTTGTTATGTCTGAATAACGATTAATTTTCTAAGAAAATGTGAAGAATACTTTTTAAAGATTATTTAATTTTACATAACGAAGCCAAAATGCATAAAAAATGAATTAAATAAGATTGAAAATGCTTAAACTATGTTATCGATATTCTTACGGGCGGCTTTGTAATTTTCATTTTTAGGTTAGCATCTACAGGGCGTTTCGAAAAAGGTGGCCCTGTTGCTAGGATAGGTAGAACACTTAAAAATAAGTGGGCTTTGCTTATTAAAAAATTTTCGATACAGCATACGTATTCAAGATAACCTAAACGTTTTTTATACACATTTTTTACGATTATGTCGAAACTACTGGCAACATTGTAATGACGTCAAAGTGTAAATGATCTATTGTTATAGTGACCTCACCATTTAAGGGGGTTCGGATGGCTCTATCCTACTAATGTTAATTATTGAAGTTTATGTACTATTTTCTCAGAATTTTTTTTTGTTTTTACCTACACATTGGCCCGGTTTTTTATTTTAGGAAAATGTATGGTTTTTTGGATTTTTTTAATGTCCAAACAAAGTAAGTTTTTTTTTCCAAAAGCTGTAATAAAAATATTTTAAGTATTTTGCCAAAATTAAATTAAATTGTGCACCTATCAGGTAAAAAAAGAATTGTGAAGATCTCTTTAGTGGTTCCTAAGAAAAAGGTACCTACATAAGTGGCGAAAATCAAAACTTTCGGGAAATTGCATTTAAAGTTAAAGCCTAGGCTAAAAAAAAACATAAACCTACTTCAGTGCATTCTAGCCCCATATGCTGGGTGGCAGCTGACAGCTCACAAAACAAGTTAATACCAACCTCAGAAAACAACTATAACAGAGATGTACACTCAATAATATATCAAAGTTATACACTCAGTAATGTATAACAACGACGGCTTGTCGCGACAGAACCACTAAAAAAGTGATGTAGATATTGTTAGACTCAAGGGATTTGAATGAAATTTGTTTTAAATTAAATGTGAATAAATTTATGACAAATTTCAGCCAAAAATTAAAATTTGAAAATTTTTACCCTGGGGGGTCACCCGACTAGAGAAAAGTCATTACATCGACTTAGAAACATGTACCTGAATACCTATAGACATTTGTTTTGAAAAAATAGAAATTAACTAAATACTATTGTGAGAATCCATTCTATTTTTAAATTCAAAATAAAACACGGCTTCTAGCGATATTATGAAAATTTCCCAAATTATTCGGTTCAGAGGCGTACCAAGGCTGTACGCTCATGCATGACGCGATTTTCTCTATAATTGTCTATAATTGTAACATATAAAACAGTTTCATTTCTCGCAAATGGATGAGAAACATCCGGGGACGTATCAAACGTTACAATAATATCAAACCATTCTGTAGGTTATTCGACAGTTTGCAACAATCCAAACTAAACCCGGCTTCTAGCGATAATATGAGAATGTCACAAACGATTCGGTACAGGGTCGTACCAAGCGTTACGCTAATGCGTGGCACGCGATTTTCACAAAACTGTAACAGATTGCTGCCATTGTGTTCTATAGTTATGAATAATACAAACTTTTCAACAATACTATAAAAATTTTATCTCTCGAAAATGATTGGAAAACATTCAGGGGCGCACCAAACTTTATACTAAAATAACACCATTCTTGATATGAATCTTTCTTAGAATATAAATGGTTGCTGTAATTGTGTTTTATAAATAACACAGTGAAAATTTCATCTCTCGTAAATGATTAGGAAACATCCAGCGGCGTACCAAACTTTATACTAAAATCACACTAACCTTTTCATGCAATTCTCCCACAACTGCAGATGGTTGGCGAAATTAAAAATTATAATATAGATCACGTTTCTAACAATTTTGTGAAAATGACATTTTTCGTAAATGATTGGGAAACATGCAGGGGAGTGGCAAACGTTACATCAAAAGTGTACAGTCGTTTACATGCAATTCTCTCGAAACTGCAGACGGTTGTTGGAATACTGCTTTACAATTATAATATAAAACACCGTTTCCAATAACACGGTGAAAATTCCATCTTTTGCAAATGATGGGGAGACATACTGGGCGTACCAAAGTTTGTACTAAAATCATAAGTGGTGTGAAATAATACACAAACACAAATTGGAAGTAAAGTATTATAAAAAAATAAATTCTATAAAGAGACAAAAATCAATTAGTTCAATCATATTATGGTACACATTCATTGAACACTGCTTTAAGCCGTTTTCGAATAATCCACCTAGGGGACGAGGGTGTCTTAACTTCTAAGCCGTTAGGTGTCGATTAGCGTAACAAATTAGAACGACGGTACATTACACAACAGAATATATACATTTAATCTCTTTCTAATTTTAACTATATATGTTAAATCAATGCAATGTTGTGATGACTAAACATATTTAATTGGTAATGAAGTTATGTCAAGGTCTAGGAAAAACACTTCTAAATGAACAAGACAACTTATACATTCCGCAAACTCACAATGGAGTTTAACAGGCTTAATTAAATTTTTTTTAACCGAATAACTATTTGATTCAGTGATGTTTTTAAGTGGTTAATTCTTCTTACAAATCGTTTACCTTTAACCACTAGAGCCTTACCATACTGTTGATGTGGATGATGATTTGAAAGTTTATGAAGATATCTTAAACGAAAGAGAAAATGATTTGTTTTGGGAACTAACATGTCTTAAAATGATAAACCTCCATCAGTTTCCAGCACCATTTACAAAATCTTGAAATTAATTTAGTGCTTTTTCTACGTCTTGCAATAACTAAAGTATCATCAACATATCCATACTAAAGATTTTTCGGATGCATTTCATAAAGCTAAATGTTTCAAAATATTTAAAATACTTACCTTTTTTGGTTTTTTTATGGTGTATTTTTGTTTTTATGTTTACACAAATCTATACGTTTCGGTAACACATACAGTTATCGTCCTCAGTAGTAACAAAATATTTACAATTGTTTAAGATGTTCAAACAAATTTTTGAAATATAAGTGAAAATGCAAACGTAAGCCTGCTATTAATATAACAGTTTGATAAACGTATAAAACTAACTATGGAATACCATTTTAGTAAAGAATAACTAGATCGTTAATAAATTAAAATTTGTTAAACTGCCTTGATGATGATAAATCAGAACACCCTCTAATGTTCTAAGGCTAACGGTAAAAAATGTCATAATGAAAGAGCAAATTTAACAAAATTTAAACAAATTATGATGTAAGTGTAAAGTTTTTTTTAATTAATAATTGCGAATTTACAATCTACTTCAAACACACAAAGTAATAAGTAAATAGGGCAAAAGAATTTGATTTGAATCAGGTACCATCCACTAATGGTTCTCTGGCATTCATTCAGGAAGATCTTCTGGCCACAGTTTCTTCAATCTTCTCTCTGCTGGCTGCTGTGTGAATAGTTCGCCTATGAGCGGATTCTGCAATATCTTTTTTTATATTTGGTAGCAATGGGTTTGAATACTTCGTTGATGAATGGTATTCTCATATCATTGTGTAGAGTTTGATTAGATATGTACCATGGCGCGTTAGCTGACATGCGAAGAGTTTTTGATTGAAACGTTTGAAGAATCTTAGTGTTCGATGGCTTACTACATCTCCGCAGTTCAATTTCGTAAGTCCATATCGGTTTCATTATGGTTTTGTAGATGAGTAGCTTGTTTTTAATTTAATCGTTTTCTTTTGGCGTTATGTGTGCTCGACAACTTAGTGTGTATTCCTAGGTACCGTAAACGGGGGTTACTTGAATCAGTTTCCAGATTTGAAGTTAACCTGTGCAAACCTAATTAATATATTGTAATATTTGCTATACTTATTCTTTGGTCTTAGTCTGTGGTACACATTGCGCTATTCAAATTAAACTTTTTTGTTAAACGTGTAAGATAAAAAAAAATAAAAAATGTGTATTTCAAGTTACCCCATGGTATGGGGTAACTTGAAATAGACTATTGAAACCTGTTATAAAACGTGATTATTTTAAGTTAGAATAGTGTGTGGGTACTTGAAATAAAAAATTAAGTTTTTAAAAATATCTGTAATCAATTTAACGCATAAGAAATAATAATAGTCTTGAAAATTAAGCATCTCTTAAGAAAAACAAATCTCAAAGTAAATCTGACACAAATTAAACTTCTATATCTGTAATGGGAAACAAAAGCGGCCTCTCCTTACAAACACATCACTTTACAGATGTATTCTTGTACAGGAAAAAAGTAAATGTTTGCTGCCTTTGATGATTTTATCATGAACCTCGCTTGATAATGTTGACCATCATCTTGTAAAATTTGAGCAACAAACTTTATGGTCGATTCTCTTTTTGTCCCTTAGTCGTATCTGTGAGACACAACAATGAACTCGTCCTTCTTCAGGTTTAGGAGATTGGATGTAACCCTTTTATATTTTTTTGGTTTCTCAGGATCAATCTCAAGTTCTGATTCAGAGCTGCTAACGTTGAGATCGCTGCTCACGTCGTTAATGGAATAATCAGTGTCATCTTCAGTCGTGCTCTCATGAATTATCGATCCGTTTTTCTTTGGCTTATTTTTCATTATTTTCTTCCTCTTTGGCTCTATTTACTCTGGCTCGTTAGCTAAATATTCTTCTTCTTCTACCGGCATTTTCTTTGCTACTTTCATTCTTTTTGTAGCAATCTTTTTCTTTGATGTTCCAGAAGTACCAGGCCTTAACAAAAGGTCCGCAACATCATCTTAGCACACACTTTTTCCAGGTTTTACACTAAGGTGTTTGTTTCTTGGGGTTTTTGCTCCAATCATCCTTGGCTGCCCTGGCTTTGAGAGTAAGGGTGCTCTCGTTTCGGATTTTCTGAATTCTTCAAGAAAATCATTTAATGAATCTGCCCACGACGAGTTAGCATCACCTGCAGAACACTGATATTGTGTTTAGATCGCAGGTAGTTGCTTAAGAACCTTTTCTGCATTTACTGGATAAATCCCAGTTCACTCGAATTTAGCAATGAGATTTTTCTCATAATTTCCACCGGTATTTAATTCCATTAAGCATTGTTTCAATAACCTAGTAAAACAATCCTTCTGAACAGGTCCTCTGATTTCCAACTGTCAAGTTTGGCCCTCCATTTTCTCTTTACGAGATCGGAAAAAGGCAGCACCCAGTGGCTGACAACAGTGGATGCTGTTCGGCGGAAGTGAAACAAAACGAATGTTGTGTTTCTTGCAGTCTTGGATGATTTTCACAGATATGTGGCTACTTAGATTATCCCCTAGCAAAAGTTTTGGGGCATCAGCATCAAATTTCTTAAAGTACGGCAAAGCAATGCTGTAAAACTAACCTTCAAAGACTGTTAGATTAAACCACCCATTCTTAGACCGGTTGTAGCTTGTGCCATCTGGACCACCCTCTGTCCATGTGCCATACGGGTGTTCTACCCGGTAACATACATAGGGTGGTAAAAGCGTCCCTGATGCTGAACCACAGAACATAACTGAAGTGCTCGATTTTGAATGGTCATTAATCCGATCTGGATGTTTGATTCCTCTTCTGGTTATGACTTTTTGTATCTGGGTCGTCAGTCATATTAGTCTCATCATAGTTGAAAATTACTTCAGGGGACACCCCTTCCAAAGATAGGTTCAATTCGTCAAAGTATGTATTTCTTCACGTCCAACAGCGGCTCTCGCTCTTTTAATGTTCTGACAGAGACGTTCCGACAGAACATTTTTGTGTTTATTTAAAAATTGTCTGGCCAAATCAATACCAGGCATATTTGATTTGAATCTTTTTTCGACAATGCCTCGGCGATCTAAAAACCCTTTCACAATAACGCGTACATCATACTGCGTTAACGGAAAACCTCAATCACTACATAATGTTAGACATTGTGCAAGGCACTTTTCATCGTCTTCACTAAATGTTATAGGATGTCCCACAGTACCCACATGCATTCCTCTAACTTTCCTACTTAGGGTTGCAGCTGAATCATCAGAATAGTTTCTATAATTCCTTACACCAGGTAGTCTCTTGTAATTTCTAGGCATTTTTCTGAAAAAAAAAAGTAAATAACAGAACAAAATGGTGTTATATATGAGAAGCAAATAGTTGGAAAATGCAATAGATTATATTCAATGACTTTCATATGGTGTAATGTTGTCAAACACACAAATTCTTTGTTGGCTACATGGTGTTTCAAATTACCCCACGTCTGACGTCATGGAAAAAAAAGTTGACGAAAAGAAAATGTGAAGAATTGCCGCCAAATTTCCCACTCAATTCTGTGGAGTAATAGTTGAGGTTATGTAGTGAACTTGGTCAGACTGATTCAATTTATTGGTTCAGGCTACAGGTCAGAAGTTTTCAGACCTATATTTTTTGTACAAACTTTCAATTCATATTAATTCAAAAACACCGAACGCGTTTCAATAGCTACGCTATCATCATCAGCGATCGACTACTACTACTTACCTATTCTTAAAAGGCCTTGTATCAATATAATCTTAACAGTTATCTAACGATGCACCAAATCATTCACTGTATAGCACTGAATAGAGAACCGGTAAGTGATACCAACCCAAATACGAAAATATTACCAAACCATTTCAAGTTACCCCACCATTTCAAGTAACCCCAGTTTACGGTACTTTACTTCTGTATTGGTTGGAATAAGCAGGTTGTTAATATGAAGTTGTGGACAGTTGATTCTTCGATTAGTAAAATTTACTTGGGTAGATTTAGTTGGGTTAACTGTAATTTTTCATTTCTTCAGCCAATTTTGCAATGTGGTTAGGTGATTCTGTACTTTTTTCTGAAGCTCGTACAGATTCTCTACGAGCTTCAGAAAAAGTACATAGACATGATGGCTGTGTCGTCAGCGAATGTGGCTGTGATTGTGTCGTTAGTTAGTGGGACATAGTTGGTGAACATTAGGTAGAGAAATGGTCCGAGAACACTACCCTGCGACACTCCCGATTTTACACAGTAATAGATAGTTCGTCATCAATTTTTACTTGGAAATAACGCTCGCTCAAATAGGATTTCAGGATAAGGTATACTTGGTCAAGGAAGTAATTTTTTAGCTTATATAATAGTCCCAAATGCCAAACCTTACCGAAGGCTTGCTGAATGTTTAAAAATACTGAAACACATACCTTCTTACTTTCCAGACTTTAATTTTATTGACAATCCTGAGCACTGTTGAATGGTTATGACAGAAGTCGAATTGATGATTAGGGAGGAGTTCACTTAAGGAATTGTCTTCTAGAATTTTGTTGAGCAATAGTCTTTCAAAAAGTTTAGCCAATATAGGTAGCAGACTTATGAGTCTGTATGAGTTTGTCTCCGTAGGGGATGCACTAGGTTTTGGAACCATTAGAATCTGGGCATATTTCCATTGTACTGGAAAAGCATAGGCGCAGCATACTGTTATAAATGTTCCTTCTTAGGATTACTGTTTGTCTTGGGAGTTTCTTCAGTACATCTACCATTATTAAGTCGTGCCCAGGAGCCTTGCGTGGATTTAGAAGATTTATTCTCTAAGAATTTCTTTTTTTATAGTAAGTGCTTACATCGGTGGTGATAATTGGCATGGAGAATTTAGGAAGGTTTCTACCTTTTAGTTATTGTTAGTTATTGCAGGCAAGGAGAAAACACTTGACAGATATTCCGCAAATGTATCGGCTTTATCAAGATCTGATCGTGCCCAGGTTCTATCAAGTTTTCTAATTGGCGGTATAGTTACAGTATATATTTTCAATTGTTTAGTCGCCTTCCAGAGGGAGTGATAGTCAAGAGAAATATGTGATTGAAATGTTTCGTTTTTAGATGTACGAAGCTGTGTTATTCTATTCAATTGAGTTTTGCCCATGAGGTTTCGTGTACTTTGCCATCTTTGACGATCTCTTCTTTAATCTTGTATAAGATCTTTGATATGTAGCGGAAAGTTATGACTGCTTGAATTCTCTTGAGTTACGATGGGGTGGAACTTCCAGGCAGCTTCTTGAATGAATTGTGTCGGATATTGGACAGCTTCTTCTATATCATGGTTGGTTTTTAGACGAACATCTAATCTAATATTATCTTCGATATAAGTATGAAATTGTTCCCAATCTGTATTCTTGGTACACAGACGAAGTGGTGACTCTTTCCAAATAACACTGTGCTTAAAGTTACTATGATAGGGCTGTGGTCCGAGCTGAGATAAAAGCTAGGTTCTATAGCACAATTTATATCCAAAATACCTTTCGTAACTGCGAAATCCAACAAGTCTGGAATTTTTTCAAGTCTGTTGGCTCTCCTGTCGTTCATATTGTTATGTTCTATGGCATTAGAACTACCTTTTGGGTTAGTAAGTCTGGAGCCCCAAGCTGTATTTTTTGCATTCCAGCCTCCAGCTGCTAGAAAATGCTGGAGTAAGTAATCGTTATATTCTTCAGGGGAAATTTCATGTTTGGGTGGGCTATATGTCGCAGCAACTTTCATGGGCCAGGGAAAGACTTCAAGCTTTATGATATTACTTTCAATTTTCTTTGTGGTATATGATTGCAGGTCATAGTGTTTCAAAGCATGCGCTGCACCATCAGGGTGGTTTGCATTGTATAATATGGTATTTTTATGAGCGTTCGTTCAGTTGAATGGCTTTCTGAAATTAGCAAAATGTCGAATTTTGTTCGTTTCTAGGAAACATGCAATTTATTGCCATTAGCATTCCACGCAGCTATTCTTAGTGATATAGCCATTATTGGGCTAATTTATTTATAACATTAGTAAGCATAGTGAGGATCATACTGTTTTGGTTTAACAATTGCGAAAACATGTTTTTAAATTCGTCGACGAAGTGACCAAGTTTGTCTGCTATGTCAGAGCTATTGTTATTATTTATTGTAAGTTTTTGTTATGAACGAATATTATTTAGAATTTACATCAGTTCTGCATGCATAAAGACAAAGTTTACATCGATTGAGGCTTGTATCTTGATAGCTCAGTTAGTTAGAGCGCTACTCCAGCAAAGTACATGTCGTAGGTTCAAATCCTACTCGAGGTAAACTTTTTATTTATGTATTTAATAAAATTAATAATAATTTTTAATTACATATTTACCTTTGAACTTATTCGTTCATAACAAAACTTATAATAAATTAATAGAAATACAGTGTCATACTGGTATTGAATTTTGAAAATAGGAGAAATCATATAAATTGAGGAACCTATTTCACACATGGAAAGATTGTTGTGTCAACAGTGTAAAATTTTCGAATTTAATGCAACAATAACTCTAAACCTAGACATTTAGTTCTATGTGCAAATAATCATAATCTATTGTTGTCATCAAATTGTTCCTAATTAATGTAATGTAATGGTTACGATACTCAACTGACAAGCTTATTCATTAGGATATCCAAAAATGTAATAATATACAGTGTTCCGTTTAAAACAAAAAAGTTGATACTCCCCTACTTTTACGAATCACCCTGTAGGTGCTAAAATAGTTTTAAGTTGTGCACGTATTGGACCCATATAACTTTTGCATAAATGATTTTAATGAAAAATCAACAGCGAAGCCGCAATCTTCGGTCGCGTGACGCTTGGACACTCGGTATAAATGCGGAAGGAAGTAAACTCAATAGAAATCCAAATAAATGAGAAAATCAAATTGAGTATAAATTTTGGTAATTGATAACAGTGGCCATTTCTTTTAACATTTGAGCTAGCTGGTGCATCTTGATAAGACAAGAATTCTCAAACGTAAATATTAAAGTTCATTTAATCAAACTGAAATTAAATAGCAAGCGAATTAAAATTAAACTAGTAGATGATATCTTCATAAATCAAACCCATTCATAATCATTTTAAGTCTCACAGAAACAGTATAAAATTTTTATTCAATAATTTTGAAATTATAAAAAATGGTAAAAGAACCCCTATCACCTATTCTTTGTAGCGAGGGAAACATAATAAAGGAATAGCCACATATGTTGAAACCGTTGCAAACACATTTTTTAGAAGTTAACTTTTGTTGTGTTGTTTTAAGATAGTAAAATGGATGGACTTTCTTATGGGTATTTAGTATGTAGTGGTTTGAAATAGTGGTGAAAATTGTTTCTATACATTATTGTACAACGTAGAATCACAAATACTAATTATTTAAGCAGAATTTTATAAATTCCAATTAAGAGATTAAAAATAAATAATATTCTGGAACTATTCATTGAATTATTTTGTAAAATAACAAGTACTTGCTTCAAAATGGCAGAACATTGAAATCAACAAAAACTCCGCCTGAACCGCCATTTTGAAAACAAAAGACGACTTGTGATACATGATTGGAATGGGAATTTAGAGAGGTGCCATTCTATGAAAAAAAATGGCAGATTCCTATTTAAAATAAGAAAAATAAGGCGAATTCGGGTAAAACCGGAAGTGATAGTCAGTTATTTTTAATGTCAAAAAATGTATCTTTATCCACTAAATCTTCATCCAAATTTCAAATTTCTATCTCTTGTTTTAACAAAGTTAAGGTATGTATAATGATTTCGTTGACGTTGATTTCGTGTACTCCTTATGTTACAATGCTTTCCTACGACCATCTACGAAAGTGATTCATATCGCACAATTAACCGTACAGAAAGTACAACACTAGTGCGTTTCACTTTCTCATTGCACCCAATACGAAAGTTAAAAATACGTGTGCCCTTTACTCACGCATTTCTTTTCTATAAGTTACCGTAGCAACTACCGGTTGGCATCGGCCTGACGAGGAGTTCGGTAGTGATCAAGGTCGCCACGTTTACTGCTATTATTTGACTTTTATGATTTGACAAGTTTAAATATTCAGGAAATAGTCTTTAAATTCATAATAATTACGAACTAAAATAATTAATAAATAATTTGTTAGGGGCGACTATGATTTCTTAATAAAAAACCTTGAAATATTAGATTAAGTATATTTTGTAATTGTGTAATTTGTGGTCAATAAAACATTAAGGAGACTGTCTTTTTTCATTTTCATAGAAAAAATAGTATACATTAAGCTCGCATGAAAGTGTCTGTCTATCTTGCACTCGCCGGATGCTCACACTCGGGCTGGCGCCCTCGTGTGAAAATTCCCGCTTATGCGATATCTACCACTTTCGTAGCTCGTTATGTAATATACTATTTTATATCATTGAAATGTTGTTTTTATTAATTATTGTTATGGAAATGTCAAAATTTTTGTATATGTTTGAGCTTGCATATAGTTGTTTTATTTATAAAGTGTAAGAACCGTCCTAGTTTTTATATGTAAAAGAAAGAGGGATCTTACCTTTGGAACGCGCTGTTAACATTAGAATTATAATTTGTGTGTGAACATTTTAATATACAAGGGACTCGTCACAATTCACTCACCAAACTTTATCCTCTATTAGGACTGTGTGATTACTGCTCGTGGCTTGGCGACTGCAATTATAAATAAAATACAAAGAGTACCTCTGACTATGCCAATTTTAAAAGTCAATCAGCCATTCTACACAATAGTTGTGTTTTCACTACCGAGTCTGCCGGGATAACATTGTCTGTGAATCTGAGGATCTTCTCAAGCCAGATCCTTCTACCTCCAATTACGTATCCTCCAATGACTATACTACCCTAATAGGAAGAGGGTCTGCATGAGTCTTTTAACGTTAGACTGAAGCAACAAGCTCTATGTACAAATGAATTAGTGAAGACCGTCTAACGTTAGGGAAGGACCCGGATTATGTAACACAAGCGCCAAGCCGTGAGGGCGGCAGATCGAGGGGGCAACGGTAGACACCCGGTTACAGTCAACGGAATATTATTTTTTTCCGGGACCACAGCTAACCCACTGCCCACCGCTTCAATTTATATGAATATCATTTATTGCTTGCTCTAACTATCTTTTACCATTTTTGTGGAATAGTCACTATTGCGTATAAACCTATATCGTCAGCGAATTGTGAAATTATATTTAATTTAATATTTTTAACAATGTATTTATGAGATAAATGATATATAATATAACTGAGAATCCCTCCTGCTTGGGGATCTACTTTAGAATTTATTCACTTCACTTCTTAATTATGAATCTCGCATATTATGAGCTTAATTAAGAAATAACATCTACTGCTTTGAATCGCGGGAAATCATATGCCGAATTTCCATTGTTTAAAATCTTAAAACCTGTGTTTTTTTCTCAATCGCGTCGTCGTTAGTTTTTCGGCTCCGTGCAGGATTTTGCAGGAAATAACTTGTTTAGAACTAGACCTTATAAATATGCGCACCTAGTTGAAATTTGTTAATTGGATTCCAAACGTATCAGTTTCAACAACATTAAAATATTGTTCCTTGGTGTTTCATTTTTATGTTCGATTTTGTGATTATCATTGAGTTATGGCAGCTGCATATTTATTAAACGTAAGTACACTTTATGGTATATATTTTTTCTTACGCACGCTTACATAACTAATAAGATACATTTATATATCTAGATAATGAGAGATTTTTATAAAAAAACGCGAATATTTTGTAAATGCTTTAAAACATTACGTTAATTAAAAAAACGTGATAGGTATAAACTTTGATTTATCAATTGGAAAAATTAACATAGAGTTGCTCTTTTACAAAATATTAAATGCTAATCAACGTGTCGAAACAGCAGAGCATTGTATCGCAAAGATTTATCTTTATCGAAATGTATCCAAACGTTTTAATTCTTAAATTACGATAAGTTTGTTGCCACCTTATGTCATACTTAATTTTATTCTTCATTAAACAAAATTATAAAGGAAGTTGATTTAACCGGAGAGATAAATCCTGAAACAGTTGAGTCTGCGGTAAATAACAAGTCAGAAGACCAGTGTGCGTTAGAAAAATGATTAATCCTTGTAAAATATTTAAAACCTTTCCTAGTGCCCTTGTTGAAGGGTATAACGATTGGAGACATTTATCTCAAGCCATAGAGCGTCATGAAAAACCAAAAAGTCATATTCGTAACACAAAATCTTGGGTTGATTTAAATAAATCGATTCAATCTGAAACCACTGCTGATTCGCTAAATGAGAAATTGATAAATCAGGAAAAAGATAGATGGGCATCAGTGTTAAAAATTATAATTTATACTATTAAATTTTTGGCCGGTCCAAATTTAAGTTTTATAGGTAAAAATAATAGATTGCACAAGCAACAAAATGTAAATTTTTTAAAATTAATTAAAACAATTGCAGTTTATTGACTCCATATCAGATTACACCTTCAGAATTAACATAAATCCAACAATTATGCCTCATCATTCGGGTGTTCATATTAAAAAAAAACATTTCCCTTTTGGGACAGAAGATAAGACACGAAATAATAAATCTGCTGAAAGACAGTGAATATTAGTCACCAGGGCCAACTTACCGTTGTGGTAAGATTTGTTCTGTTAAGTAATGAATCAAAGCAAATTGAAATTAGGAAGTAATTTTTAGGATTCATTTCAATATCTGATTCAACAGGTATAACTAATATTGTAATAGATTTTTTGAAGACTCACAACATTTGTTTAAATGATCTAAGGGGACAGTGTTACGATAATGGTGCAAATATGAAGGATCGCAATAATGGAGTGCAAACATTCTTGACTTAAATCCTAGAGCTTTCTATATGCGTTGTGTAGCCCACATTGAACTTAGTCTTAATGGTGCTGCTAAAACGTCTTTAGCAATAACAAGTTTTTTTTTGCAATTGTACAAGAGCTGTATGTTTTTTTTCTGCATCGACTAAACGTTGGCAGGTATTAAATGATTTAACATTAAACGAGGGAAAGCAGAATCGATGCGCTAAAAGCTCTTAGGCACAATTTGGATCAAATATATGAAGTTTTATATACGCTTTATTACTCTGATACAAGAAATGTTCCAAATTCTTTACTGTTCAAAATTAAGGTATAACGTTTTAGTCCAAATACACGTCGTAAGTAAAACAATGCATGAAACAAGTACTGCTTTATCAAATATTATGTTATTACTGAAACAAACTAAGGCATATTTACATTATATTAGATCAGATAAAGGATTTAATAATATTTTAGAAGAGTCAAAAATATTGCCGAGAGTATCGATTGCGTCCCTTCATTTCCACCACTTAATACTATTAGACCTCGAACAAAACAACTATCATTTGATTATGAAAGCAAGGATGACACTCTAAAAAACCCACAGGACTTATATAAAATTAACATTCGCACGCTTCTTAGTAAACATTAACATTAACATACCATAGTATAACAACACATACCATACCGTTAAATAGCGACAATTATTGAAATACTCACACATGCAACAGAATTACACCTAAATGAAGGTGTCAAACACAATGCAACACAAGAACTTCGTTGAAGTTCTTGTATGTAAAATTTGCGTTGTACAATGTAATCCAAGCAAAAATTTCCATTAAAATTAGAAAAATAAAATTTCCATTAAAATTATAAAAATAATAGTGGTAAAATAGTGGTAATAATAAAATAGTAAAATAGAAGTGCCATTACAACCACACAAAAAAATAGTATAGTAGTAGTGCCATTAAAACCACACAAAAAAATGGTGCCTGCAAAAGAGCAAATGTTTTAATTTAAAATATTAGCGATAACCCAAAACAATGCATCCCGCTACAACATTCTGCAGGAAGTGAATTAAATACAGGCTTTCAGAATAGCTCCTATAATTGTCACCCCACGCATCTGCGCATAGAATTAAGTTATCACGCTTTGCGCGGTTTTAAATGATCAGAATACCATTTTTAAGGAAAGGGAAAAATAACTCTTTATGAAATATTTAAACCTAAAAAGATATGTACTATGAAATGCAAATTAAGTTGCCTTTCTCAATCCTATAATGCAAAACTTAAAAACTTTTCCTTATATGTAAACTAATAAATTAATGAAAGATCTTAAATTAAACACAAAAAAGGGTTGTTACACACCCCCTCCTAAAATTTGGACTCGGAGATCACGAAAGCGGAGATTCCAAACACTAAGCTAATAAATGAAATTATTAAAATTTAAAAAAACACAAAATGCTAAGCTAATTAAAATATAAGCAATATGTAAAAAAATAAAAAGGAAATGTACGAATAAGTACAAAAAATGTGATGTCGGTCAGGAAAGACCCCTCGCAACACCATAAAAGCTAATGACGCGCTACCACACGCCACTAGTCGAGAATAAAGGACCCGAAACCTTAAATAAAGTTAAAAACTTTAACTGGTGGGGTTAGTGAAGCAAACCACCATCAGAAGAGCAAAATGAGTAACCGGTAAAAAAATTTGAATCTAAGGAAAAAAAACGAACGGAAACCTACCATGGCCTGAAGGGTTAGCGGGTGGGGAACCCGGGAACAGTTATCGTGCAACTATAAAGAATCAAGGCAAAATCCCACTCCACTCGAGAGTATAAATAAAAATCCTTCCGGACTAACAATAAATAATCGCGAGACTTGAGGCCGAGAGAGAGAGCGGTTCCATTACCCTACCCCGGTGGTCTCAAACCAAGCCTCCTAGGTACATCACACAACTACCACTGTCACGTTCGATAAGTGAGTCAAAATCGGTAAATCCAAGATACGACTATTTCCATGGCAAATTAGCTCAGGATGCTTCGTCGTGGAGAACAAGAGAGGCCACTCTACCCTTCACGAGATTCAGGTTTCATGTTGTTCCACAGTCGTCGTCCAAGACCAAACATTCCCTAACTAACACACGTTTTATAAATAAATCGAAATCTAGGTGAGGTAGCAAAGAGAAAGATGAAGCACTCTTACGAACACAACAACCCCCTAAAACTACCAAAACGTCATAATCAGGAAGTGAACTAATCGAGGTTGACACGAGGCGAACCGAAGTCCTCGAGCACCGTCCAAGAATAGTAACACTACACAAATCAGGAAAAACAAAATAACTAAATCAATCGAAAAATAAAAATGTATACAAGCAATACTAGTTTTCTTATCCATGGTTAAGAGTTTACACGTCAAATTAACGATCAGAGGTAAACTCAAAATGTTTATCTTCAATTTTACTATTGTAACAATAGCAAATTGTAAATCCAATAAAGGAAGATAATTTGCCCGAGAACTAATGTCCCAAAAAGCGGCAAAATAATCGCACGATGTGATCTAAATATCAAACATCATGCTAAACAAATCAATCGCACGATGGGATCTAAATATCAACCATCGTGCTAAACAAATGTAGCAAAAATAAAATAAGTTGTTTGCAAAGCCACTAAAATATAAAATAAAATAATGTGCGAAATTAGCACAAAATTAAAATTACTTTGAAAAATTATCAAAATAATTAAAATGTAAATAAGAAAACCAGAATGTAAAAATACTAAAATAGAAAAATAATTAAAAAGAATACAAAAAAAATAAGAACTAATGGGGTTTTAAATCTTTAACATGAAAAACACCTAATGGTTTATTATCGGTACGTTTAAATTGGCATCACTAAGCCTTTTAAAAAGTTCTCTTAAAATAGCAACATGTTCCTTAAAAGTACTTGACAAAACAATAATATCGTCTAAATAAACAAAAACTGATTGAGGTAAATCATGTCCTAAAATGGAATCTATAAATCGTTGTAATGTACTAAGTGCGTCTTTTAATAACTCCAGTTACATAAAATGTAATCAAATAAATTTGGATTAATTCTTTTTAAATTTAATTTACGTCTCTCACCTACTGTCAACCTTTCTGCTTCATTTTATTTAAAAAAAATTTAATTCTACTAATAACTCATCAATATATAAAACATCCACTAAGTAATTTAAATTTGACAATCAATAAATTTCACTAAGTATAAACACAATAAAATATCAAGCGTAATAATAAATGGTTACATTCCTTAAAATTCTGTCAACTCTTAACAATCAAAACAAACAAAAGTGAAAATAACCAGCAGTATAATAACAGCAATTCAAGTCCCTGCTCGGGCGCCAGTTTGTAACAACAATAAATAACGCCAAATTGTAATAACAAAACGTGGTGATGTAACTACTCAATTGTTATGATGTAATTTGAATATTCTAATAAAGTAGTAATGAAATTAGGTAAAATAGTAGTGCCATTAAAACCACACAAAAAATAGTATAGTAGTAGTGCCATTAAAACCGCAACAAAAAAATAGTATAGTATTAGTGCCATTAAAACCACACAAAAAAATAGTATAGTAGTAGTGCCATTAAAACCACACAAAAAAATAGTATAGTAGTAGTGCCATTAAAACCACACAAAAAATAGTGCCTGCAAAAGAGCAAATGTTTTAATTTAAAATATTTCGAATTAAAAGGTAACTTACCACCAAAACTGATGGCACTATTACAAAAAATTTAGGGATAACCCAAAATAATGCATCCCGCTACAGCATTCTGCAGGAAGTGAATTAAATAAAGGCTTTCCGAACAGCTCCTGTAATTGTCCCCCCACGCATCTGCGCATAGAATTAAGTTATCACGCTTTGCGTGGTTTTAAATGATCAGAATACCATTTTTAAGGAAAGGGAAATATAACTTTTTATGAAATACTTAAACCTAAAAAAATATGTACTATGAAATGCAAATTAAGTTGCCTTTCTCAATCCTATAATCTCGTACATTTTATCCAATAATCGACCGTTGCCATACATATCAACGACCCTGTATAAAACAAATTGTGGAATTATATTGTATTTAAAACATTGGGGTTATTAAGTATTTATTTACATATATTTAGTTAATCGGTTATTTACTGTAGTTCTCATTTTATTTTTTGTTATATGTATAGATGCCGCTTTGTTTATTCGAAGTGCGAAAAAAAACTATTTTAAGGCAACAAGATTAAATGTATTTTCTTAAATTATAAAATCCATCGTTTTTACGGGGCTCTTAAAAAGTCGGGGGCCCTCCCACGGGAGGGAGACCGCGAACACTTTGTTACGCCTTACCCCACTGCCCCAAGTGTTTCCTTACTCATACACAAATACGTCTCCAATTGAAATCAACCTTGCATATTACAACGAAGACAATCATGTAACGTGTAAGTGAAGTCTTACCTTCCATTTCGCTTCCGATGAATGCTATGTGTACGTGCGATCACTCGTCTTACCAAAAAACTACAGTAAATGTCTCTTATGATGTTAGTATTTTTGTTTAATTAATTAAAAAAATATATTATTATGAATGTACGAATCTTTTACTTCTAATATAAAGAGGAATATAGTGTTGTCTAGACCTAGCGTTAAAAATTTTTTTGGGTGATAGAACAACATAAATGTAACTCAAATACACAATCAAAAAAATCCATTTCACACACCCACTTAAAGAAAAATTATTTTGATTTTTTCCAAAAAAACTGTACATTTACCCCAAAATTTAGAAATTCTTATTTATATTAATTATAAATTATAATAATACAATACAACATCAGACTTCATATTTTCCCTCGTATTATCTTTTTTGTGCCGTTTTTTTCCCAGAGTGAGGGAGGCGATGGCCCCATCCGACCCTTGTTTTGCGGCGCCATTGTAACATCATATATAACACTCATCTTACCAAAAAACTACCATAAATGTCTCTTATGATGTTAGTATTTTTCTTTAATTAATTAAAAAAATATATTATTATGATTGTACGAATCTTTTACTTCTAATATAAAGAGGAATATACAGTGTTGTCTAGACCTAGCGTTAAAAAATTTTTTAGGTGATAGAACAACATAAATGTAACTCAAATACACAATTAAAAAATTCCATTTCACACACCCACTTAAAGAAAAATTATTTTGATTTTTTCCAAAAAAAACTGTACATTTACCCAAAAATTTAGAAATTCTTATTTATATTAATTATAAATTATAATAATACAATACAACATCAGACTTCATATTTTCCCTCGTATTATCTTTTTTGTGCCGTTTTTTCCCAGAGTGAGGGAGGCGATGGCCCCATCCGACCCCTGTTTTGCGCGCCATTGTAACATCATATATAACCTTAATAATTTACACTCAACTTAAGTCAATTTCTCAACGTCAAAGGAGATTGTAGTTTATACAAAAAAAAGTGAACGGCATGATCTGGAGCATATTAACACCCTATTTTGAAACACATAATAAAAAGGCATAATGAACGAAAAGAAGTATGTAAACAAACGCGTTGCGACAAGTAACGAAAGCCCGCACGGCTCACTGCTGGAACACCCCTCTCGCGCGCGCTCCACTCAATCATCGTAAACTTCCGATCATATTTCCGATATAAAAGTTGTGGAAACAGAAGCAGAAGCGGATGTGAAAAAGAGCGCGGAACTTACGCAGTTGCGGAAGCATAAGCAGAGGTCTGTTGTATCACTATTCGTTACCTTGTAAACTACCTAGGTATAAAATTTGTTTTTTTTATTACATCCGAAAAAAGTTCAATTTTAATTTTTTTTATACCCTGGTAGTATACTAGTTGATTTAGAGGTTAACCTTTGTGCTGTTTTCAGATAGTAAAATGGATATACTTTCTTATGAGTATTTAGTATTTGTAATAAAAATAATAAGTTGGGTGTAGATGTTGTTAATAATTCCACCCCTAATATTACTTATACTCCTAATAATAAATAGAAGATTTTGTGCCTTCAGCTCAGTCGGCGATTAAACGGGCCATGTTCTTAAAAATTTGATTTACAAATGTAAGATTGGAAACAATACCAAGGTTTATTATAAAAATCTTTAACTCAAGTTATAAAGTAGCAAATCTAAATATTAATGTTAATAAATCTGAATTAACTTAAAAATACCTTATCAACTAATGATTAGAAATGAAATACCTGTAGTACTGTTAAATTTTGGTTGTTACTGGTATACTGTTACTGATAACAAAATGCTGACGAGTACACGCTTTCCAATTTGGTTGTGCAATTAACCTTGAAATGGAAATATAACAGGGTATTGATATTCGTTGATCCCAAATAAGTAAATTTCTTTACATAACAGCCAAACTTGGTTGATTTAAACGGATTAATGTACTATTTATTAAAATTTTTCTGCATAGCAACAAACTTCTACTACGTCATCCTCGTTAAATTAAAACATAATAGTACAATGAAATTACGTAAAAGGAAAATTTAACGTTATAAAAAAGAAAAATAAAAGTGCCTAAAAAAGGGTTAATATATCAAACAATGAAAAATAGGTTTAATTAGCTCTTACCGTAAAAATATACGACAATTTTGATAAAAATATTCAAGAGAAATAGCTTTTTTGCTTTCATTATCGTACAACCTCCAAATGTGTCCGCGCACGAACTCAATATGTAAACGAAATGCGCGTACAAGCTCCACTTTAAAATGTCTAAACGCAAGTTTTTTCAACCACTAAGGTATGCAATTCACATGACACAAAAATGAACGAACACAACTTAAAAGGTTTGTTACATATTTAGTGCTTTCTATTTGAAATATTTTTTTTCTAAACATTACTAATTTTCGCACAACGTAGAATCGCAAATACTGATTATTTAAGCAGAATTTTATAAATTCCAATTAAGAGATTAAAAATAAATAATATTCTGGGTCTATTCATTGAATTATTTTGTAAAATAACGAGTACTTACTTCAAAATGGCGGAACATTGAAATCAACAAAAACTTCGCCTGAACGGCCATTGTGAAAACAAAAGGCGACTTGTGATACATCAATGGAATGGGAATTTAGAGAGGTATCGTTCTATGAAAAAAATTGATAGGTTCCTATTTAAAATAAGAAAAATAAGGACACTTCTGATAAAACCGGAAGTGATAGTCAGCTGTTTTAATGTCAAGAAATGTATTTTTATCCACTAAATGTTAATCCCAAATTTAATATTTCTATCTCTTGTTTTAACAAAATTAAGGTATGTATAATGATTTAGTTGACACCCGGTATATTCACAATATAGTGTGAGTAAACAAAATTTGTAGAAGGTTATCCTATCGAAAACATCGAAGCAGAAACGTAAACAGATGTCAAAAGTAAATTTTATCGGAAACGGAAACGGATGCAAAAGCGGAAGCGGGCGTGTAAATACTATGAAAAAAAATCCTTTTTTTTACAAATATAATTTTTTATTAAATTAATATTCAAAATTAAGTAGCGGTAAGTTATTTTTTATGAAAAGTAGTTTGGCCGCTTTTGCACCTAACAATCTGTTCCGGTGTTCTTCGTATATAAGACCTGCTCCGCTAAATAATTACTCACTGGCGACGCTACTGGGGGACTGATAAATATTGGCGCACTAATGGCAAAAGGTTACGGTATTTGTGTGAATTTAATTTCCTCAGGTAAAGGTAATCGCTTTTCTTTTTTGTACTCCTGAAGATGTAACTGTATCTCCAAAAGTAGATTGTCACTCTTGTTAGTTGTAGTCGAGTCTTCCTGGTCTTCGTTCGTACTTAACATGTATTCTAACATTTGTAATGATGAAGTCATCATTGATGATGGCGTAGGCTGGACTTCATTCTAAATTCAAAAGTGGAGTTAGTTGACTCTCTTGATTGTCTGATTCTGTTGATCGTCATATTTAATATTTTAGACTCAACCTGCTCCGTAGTGATGCTGGTGAAAAAATAAGATTTATACCCCGGATCTAATTACGTCGCAATTGTATATTTGTCCTCTTTGGTCATTTCTCCAAATCTTGCACTTGCGTTCAATTCATCGCGTAATCTTCTCGTCAAATTTTGGAATTGTTCTGAAGTATCAGGTTTCGTCTCGTCTTGTTGTAATGTGGTCATAAGAACTTGAGTCAACGGTATGGCTGATGAAATACTCACTTGAGAACTACTTAAGTTTCTAGTAATTTCTTCAAATGGTTTCATTAATTGCACACATTTTAGAACACTCACCCAGTCTTCAGGGGAGATCATAGCGAGTAGATTTCCACAAGACAATCGAATCCTTGAGTTTCGAAAACCTTTCCATCATGTGGAATGAGCTATTCCATCTGAAAATAAAACAAATTTAATAATTAATTACTGCTAAAATAATGTATCTTTCCATTAGGTGAATATTTAAACAAAATTACAAACAAAGTTAACCTCTTTAGTTTATGACATTAATTATTAGATAATGATTAACTGATTAATATTTACCGTGTAGGACAATCCTGAATGACAGGTAAAGCAGACTGATTTAGGCGTTCCTTTTGAATTTTTGTTAGCTCAGCTGGGGCGACCAGGGAATGGTTGAAATGGATCGCAATTTTTTTAATTTAGTAGTAAGTTATAGGAGCCAACACCAGCTCGAATGCAAAGTTGGATCGTGTGTATTGCACAATCCACGATCACAAACCATGCAGTGCACTATTTGGTGATGTATGCCCCATTTTTCAAGAATAGTGTGAAATTTTGTTGATATTACAGCGCCTGTATGACGTTCATCCATGACTTCACATTTCAAAATTATATTCTGTTTGCAAAAATCCTTGGAAATTCCATGTCCAGTCAAACTAAGTAATGAAATTGCAAAATTAAGATCAGACCATACGTCAGTTGTGAAAGATAACTTATCAAATTCTTGAAGTAAATCTTTGGTCTTCTTAGCCAATCTATTGTACAAATTATTGCACACAATCGAAGAAAAATAATCACGGCCTCTCAATTTGTACTTCAAAAGAGCAGCGTTCATTAATCTGCGAAAGCCCCTCTACCTTCGACAAAACTGAATGGAGGGCAATAATTTCAGCAATCGTACGATCAGTTTGTTGAGATTTGTAATGTGATGAATTCCAACTGTCGTTAACTTGCAGACTTTGCTGTAGTGTTAATTGTTTTTTAGCATTTTCAGCCGGAGTTGAATAAACCTACAGCAATACAAAATATAATAACTAACAGCCAACGACTACGAACTTTCAAAAGTATTTTATGAATTAAAAATTTAAAATCCGCTAAATAATATTTTGTGGTAGCAAAATATGATTAAACAAACTGTTGACCGACCTTTTTTTTTCGTTTCTGATGAAAGTTTAATAGCTTCATTTAACTTCTCAAACTCAGAAAACTCCTCGGCATATATCGCTTTGAGGTGACTCTTTAAAACGGAGTTGTGCGGCCTTTTCGCGAGTACACTTTGTCATATAGTTTGCATCTGGCTTTTGAATCGCCAATCTCAACTAAATAGTTCCAAGTAGAACTTGTTTTTGGTTTCATAATTGCACTAAAGTTACACACACGACACAAAAGTACTAAAACAAACAACAACAGAAAATCTTACGCGCTTACAATCACGTCATGGCGCATAATGGACGAAAAAAAGTATGTAAACAAACACGTTGCGACAAGTGACGAAAGCCCGAACGGCTCACTGCTGGAACACCCCTCTCGCGCGCAATGTACCGCCAAACAATTTAGCACGCGCTTCGCCCTTCTCAATCGTCGAAAACTTCCGATCATATTTCCGTTATAAAAGTTGCAACAGAAGCAGAAGCGGATGTGAAAAAGAGCGCGGAACTTTCGCAGTTGCGGAAGCAATAAGCAGATGTTTGTTGCATCACTTCGTTACCTTGTAAACTACCTAGGTATAAAATTTGTTTTTTTTTATTACATGCGAAAAAAGTTCAATTTTAATTTTTTTTATACCCCTAGTTGATTTAGAAGTTAACTTTTGTGTTGTTTTCAGATAGTAAAATGGGTTTACTTTCTTATGGGTATTTAGTATTTGTAATAAAAATAATAAGTTGGGTGTAGAGGTTGTTAATAATTCCACCCCTAATATTACTTATACTCTTAATAATAAATAGAAGATTTTGTGCCTTCAGCTCAGTCGGCGATTAAACGGGCCATGTTCTTAAAATTTGATTTACAAATGTAAGATTGGAAACAATAACAAGGTTTATTATAAAAATCTTTAACTCAAATTATAAAGTAGCAAATCTAAATGCAAATGTTGGTAAATCTGAATTAACTTCAAAATACCTTATGAACTAATGATTAGAAATGAAATACGTGTAGTACTGTTAAATTTTGGTTGTCACTGGTATACTGTTACTGATAAACAAAATGCTGACGAGTACACGCTTTCCAATTTGGTTGTGCAATTAATCTCGAAATGGAAATATAACAGGGTTTTGATATTCGTTGATCCCAAATAAGTAAATTCCTTTACATAACTGCCAAACTTGGTTGACTTAAACGGGTTAATGTACTATTTATTTATAATATTTCTGCATAGCAACAAACCTCTACTGCGTCATCCTCGTTAAATTGAAACATAATAAGTACAATGAAATTACGTAAAAGGAAAATTTAACGTTATAAAAAAGAAAAATAAAAGTGCCTAAAAAAGGGTTAATATATCAAACAATGAAAAATAGGTTTAATTAGCTCTTACCGTAAAAATATCCGACACTTTTGATAAAAATATTCAAGAGCAAATATGGATGCTTTTTGCTTTCATTATCGTACAACCTCCAAAAGGTGTCCGCACACCAACTCAATATGCAAAAGAAATGCGCGTACAAGCTCCACTTTAAAATATCTAAACGCAAGTTTTTTCAACCACTAAGGTATGCATTTCACATGACACAAAAATGAACGAACACAACTTAAAAGGTTTGTTACATATTTAATGCTTTCTATTTGAAATATTACTAATTTTCGCACAACGTAGAATCACAAATACTGATTATTTAAGCAGAATTTTATAAATTCCAATTCAGAGATTAAAAATAAATAATATTCTGGGTCTATTCATTGAATTATTTTGTAAAATAATCAGTACTTACTTCAAAATGGCGGAACATTGAAATCAACAAAAACTCCGCCTAAACGCCCATTGTGAAAACAAAAGACGACTTGCGATACATCAATGGAATGGGAATTTAGAGAGGTATCATTCTATGAAAAAATTGGTAGGTTCCTATTTAAAATAAGGCCACTTCCGGTAAAACCGGAAGTGATCGTCAGCTGTTTTAATGTCAAAAAATGTATTTTTATCCACTAAATCTGAATCCCAAATTTAATATTTCTATTTCTTGTTTTAACAAAATTAAGGTATGTATAATGATTTAATTGACACCCGGTATATTGACAATATAGTGTGAGTAAACAAAATTTGTAGAAGGTTATCCTATCGAAAACACGGAGGCGGAAACATTACCCAAAGTATATGTAAACAATTTTATTTTAATAGGTATGTTTTAGATGTGCGCATTTAACCTGCACTTGCTGTATAAGTGTTTCACTATACTGATTCGTGCAGTCGTGTACTTTTTTTTTACATCGGCGTATAGCAGTAGTTAGTTCTCACTGAGTGATGAGAAAACGAAAATGACTTTATAAAAGTGCGTTTTTTTCCAGTTAGTATAGAGTTAATGTAAGTAACAAAATTTTTTTATGAATCTCGTAACTATCTAAAGGTGACATTTTATACCCTGTATTTCGACACTTACAATTTGGTTGATATAGATTTTCTCGCATCATAAAAATTTTCCTACTTTAAATGAAACTTCTGGCATGTGGACCCACTAAATGGCCACGTGAAAGCTTTTGAAATTTATTACAATATTGTCTTTGTCATTCTTTAAGTTATACACTGAAAATTTCGTGAACAGACTGTACTTTAGGGGCACTGCCAACATAATTTTGTAACAAATAGATTTTTTTTGGATTATACTTCGTACATTATAGCTGAGTAAAGTAGTAAAAACAGTTTAATATTTAATTAACCAAATTATTATTTTCCAAATTAATGATTAAACAGTGCGACCTTTAATTAAATTTAACGGTTCGTAAACACGATATCAAGAATTAATATTCTAATTCACTATGGTTATACATCATAAAATAAAAACAATAAATATATAAATAATTCAGCGTCGCTCTTTGCTCAAATACTTAATACTAGCGTCCCATATTTAAAATCAATTTCTGTGGCGCCTTGATATTGACCCACACTTTCAGAAAAATAAAAACATTACACAAGCATTTAATTACAAGGAAAACGACGCTCATCATTGCAGTAATGAAAAAATTAAACTGTTTCTAACCGAAATTATCTCGAATGCTAATAGACAACTAGTTAAATCTAGTTATTTTTCGTATTTGCTGGTGATTTTATTGTACGTACGAGCTACGTACTAAAAATTTAAGGTATAAATACTTGTATATTATTTGACAAGTTCAACATGCCTAAAAATTCACAGAGAAATAAAAAATTATCCGTGTTTTCTAACCTTGTTCTTAATCTTTATTGCAGAATTATTATACTTTTTTTTATAGAAAGTTAACAACCGGCAGGATTTTGAAATTGCGCAAGTATCATCTAAATTTTTATGTCGCAGACGACTGAAAATAGAATTTGGCAATAATAAAAATTTGACGAATCCTTATATTTACTGCTAGAGTTAAAAAAATATTAGTATTAAATCATTTCTAGTGTCGATATGTATTAATTGAACCATTTTGTTTTCAGGTTTTAGTGGTGCGAAACAGTGCATTGAGAAACAGCTAAAGAAAATTTCGGACAATTCGAACTTTTTATTTTTTTTTGTAAATTTTATGCAGTCCCGGTCATTGATGATCAGGAACGTGGTACCACCCCGAACCGTGTCCACCTCATCAATACGCCCTATTTCCTGCAGAGATCCAAGATTAAGACTTCAAAGCTGGTCTAAACGTTGGATGCAGTTTTAAATATAATTAACTAGGCATTTTGATTTTAATGCCCATTAATAGCCAAGGCACGTCAACAAGCTTTATATACTTCAGTATTATTTTAGTATTTGGATTTAAACCATACTGTATAAAAGTATTATTTGTTCGTTCTATCAGTTTGATAAGAATCGAAATAACTGCGATTGAAGAGCACTTCTTGTTTGTGATAAGCTATTAAGTATTATCGATAAGACTAAAAAAATATGGAACCGCAACTAGATAAACAAGAAAACGGTTTCGCTCCTATCGTTGGTTGGGCAAATTCTCCCAAAACTAGCCCTATTAACAGAAATGGAGATATTCCTCCACCACCGTATACACCTATGGACGAAAAGGTAAATTTGGAAGTGACGTTTGAAGATCCCGAAAAAGATTCAATTTATTCATCAAGTTGTAGTTTGAGTATATCAGAAACAAAGCAACGTAAGCCTAAAATTCCTGATGGTGGATGGGGATGGGTGGTGGTACTTTCATCATTAATAATTTCAATGATTGCGGATGGTATTAGCTTCTCATTTGGCCTTCTCTTTATTGAATTTCTTAATGAATTTGGTGCTTCGAAGTCTGTAACATCATGGATAGGAAGTTTGTTTATGGCTGTTCCACTATTAACTGGTCCAATTATGAGCGCTTTAGTTGATCGGTATGGCTGTCGTACTATGACTATAATCGGTGGTATAATTTCAGCAACTGGTTTTGTAATAAGTTCATACGGAACATCTATTACAATGATGTATATAACTTTTGGCGTAATTGCTGGACTCGGTTTGGGTTTGTGCTACGTTACAGCAGTTGTATCTATCGCATATTGGTTTGATAAAAAGCGAACTTTAGCTGTAGGTCTAGGTGCTTGTGGTACTGGGATAGGTACTTTCGTTTACGCACCTATGACTCAGTACTTTATCTCTGAGTATGGATGGCGAGGTACCATTTTACTACTTGCCGGAACATTTTTAAATATGTGCGTTTGTGGAGCTGTCATGAGAGAACCCGAATGGCTGGCGATAGAAGAACAAAATAAGTAAGTACAAATCGCGACCTTTTAACTGTAATTGGGTCCTACTCACGATACCTATCCAATATGTATACTATCTATTAAAATTGGCTGTAATAAATATGTCTAATAATGTGCGTAGGGCTCTTTCAACCGGAAAACGTTCAATCAAAAATGCTTCAAGCGTCAGTTCAATATCAGGTAGAAGTATCTCTGAATCAGATTTTCCAGGTGTCGAAGAAATACGTAAATTATTGAAATGCGGCGAAAAACCTGAATATATTTTGCAAACATTAGCTACATCGATGGATGCAAACCCACCAGAGGAAGCTATTCCACGTGATCGTTTCCGCTCGGAAGTAAACTTGCCTACATTTGTTAAAAAAAGTGAAACTGTAAGTACAATCTCTTGTAATTCCTACATTCATAGTTTCTGTAAGTAGGTTCCGTTGGAAGTACTGGAACAATTAAGCGCTAATACTAGACTGTATAACGTTATTTTGGAAAATTATCCATCACTTCTAACATGTCGTAGTATATCTGATCGAGGACTAAATAAATTACAGGAAACAAGTACTGCTATTACTGCAAGGGTACCAGTAAGAATGTCGATGAAGCTAAAGAAGGCTGAAAAGCAAGCCACTATTAAACGAAAGGTAATTTAGTTCAGACTCTTATTCTTTGATGCCTTCTCTTATCATCCTTACTGGCACTATTCAACTAAACATCTTACACAACAAACAATAATGGCCGTTTTATAAAGAAAAATCTATAACCATCAGCGTTGCACATATAAACGTCTGTCTATATGCCATGCTAATAACGAAGTTATGCCTTTTTAGTAATATTATTATAAGGTCACCAACTTCTTGAAGTCATCTAGAAACCATGGGCTTCAACTATTCCAACATCAAATTTTCTGTATTTAAAACAAAACTAGAGGTAACTAGTGGTCAATGGGCTTAAACTTGAAAATTTGTCAAGGTCAAAATTTTATTAAAATTGAGTTCAAGGTTAGGTCAAATAGAAATGAAACGTTTAGACGCTTTCCTAACAATTTTTAGGCGTTTACCAGTAACGTGTAGATGTTAACCAAAAACGAGTCAAACAGCGTCTGTAAGTGCGGGCATTACAAAGTTAACTATTAAGCTAACGTTTAAGTGTAATTTGAATATTACCTTACCAATACTTTTGGTTTTCGTGAACATTTTCCGTACATGTGAGTTTGTCCAAAATTAGCCCAACGACGAGGGAACTTTAGACACCGAATGGGGATTGTTTGCACAATAACATAATACAATGTAATTGTGATATTTATTGCCAAAACATCAATTGAAATAGAATCAAGAAATCGGGTTTTCTTATCTTTAAGAGCAAAACTATAGGAATGCATCTTATCTATAAAGAAACTTAACCTCATATCCGTCACTTAAGCTTTCAGTAACTTGAAAGAATTGCTGCCTCTCTGAATCCTTACCCAAAACTTTTCCAATAATAAATTTTTCCACGCCAACGTCTCCTTTTTCGTTCTCAGATTCAATCCAAATATTTAAGTTGTCATCAGACAATGGTTTTGTGTCTTAGACAAGTTCTTCGATTTTCCGAATACTCTTTCATTTTTGTCAGGCGTGGCAGTTCCAATACTACTTTTTGCTTTTTGAGGCCCACGCCTAGTGGTTTTTTTAATCATCTGCTTTAGGAAACGGACGAATTGCTTCAGGAGAGACAAATGGTTGAGCTTGAGGTGCTACACTTAATGGTGGACGATTTTCAACATAATTTTTCTCTATATCAACTTTCTGAACGGACAAATGTGTATACCTTACATAAGATGGCAAACAGTCTTTCTTTGTAAAAACCAGATTATCAGAACGGGAAATACCAGTTCATTTGAAACACGATTTTATATTTGTAAGAGTTGCTACGCTATCCCATACATTAGAATAAATTGCTGGCATATCATAAATTGTCAAAGCTTGGTTAGGATTCAAGAATCTACACTCTGGTTGAAGAAACTTATACATAGACCGAATACTGTGCGATCCGGTTACGGTATAAACTGGCAGTAAAACGAAATAACAGATGAAATTCGCTTTTTGCGCGACTAGCCAGCGGTTGGGGTGAGTAAGATGTTAATTAATTTTGCGCACAATAGGATAGTTTACCATACCAAGTTAAAATAGGGGTTGAAATCGTCATAAAACCGGAAACGGGCGCCAGAGTAGGTGTTTGAAATGTCACAATAGGGGATGAAATGCCTAATTACGATAGTTCACAGCTCGCTCAAAATACTCAAATAACTTGCTTACCTATACGTAATCTCCGCAGCCGGCTCTAGGACCAGCAGATTTTTCGCCAACCGGAAAGGCTTCAAAACAAATATTTGCACGCTTAATAAAAACAACATGTAAAATAATTCCACTTCATCAAACAAAAAAATGAAATAAAAAACGCTTTAATTCTGTACACAATCGTTTGAAATCGAATTAAAAAATAATTCAGTGATTCATCGGCCTATAAATGCACGTTATAATTAAATAATCACTTGAAAAGCTTTCGGCCGTAATTGTTTTCATTCAAATGAAACTCAATATAATGTCCTAATGACGTTAATTAGAAGAGAAAATTAAAAAAAACAATCATTAAAAATGCGTGTCGTCAGATGCTGTGTAATAATAGGTTCACACTAAAAAAAATACAAGTCCAATAACCTAAATAAATATAATGTAAATAAAATAAATAATAAAACAAGAAAAATCGGATGCAATAATGTTTAATATGCGAATAGCATCAGATAGCCTATCTAAATTGCCTGTGACCCCTAGCTAGAGTTCATAACCTTAACATTATTGTAATTTTGATATACCAAAATAACAAGTATGGACCACTTTTAGATAAATCTCTGAATGAATGCACTTAAACATTTAAACGACAAAGTTATCAAAATGAATCTCTGAAGAAAGAAAAAAAAACAGTGCGTTCATTCATTCGCTTTACACCTAAATAACATAATAATGAAACACATCCAAGAAGTTATTTAAATTTTTTCAATCACCATAATAAAAAAACACAAAAATGTTACCTTAGTTTGAGAGGCCCTTTTTGTTACACAGATAGTGGAATGGACGCAGAGGATAACCTCTACGATAGTTATCCTGGGGGACGCTCGCAATTCCCAGTATCATACAGCTGGTAACTGCTTCCTTTTGCTACTTGCGTTGTGGATCAAATCTCCATTGTCCGTGTACACGCTAATGTTTACTTTAACCCGATATTCGTTCACTTAATTTTATTCTCGTTAATTATATACTACAAGCGGGATTATTTACAGTACGCTACTTATTATCTTTACACTAATACTGTACAAGTTTTAAATAACTCTTCATGTTTTAAATTACGAAAAAGCTTTATCTATTTACAGAAGGTTATCTGATTTTTGGTGAACTGTGAACTTAATGTTTGTAACCTTGAAACGAACGTTGTATTTTTCCGCAAAATAAAACCGAAACTTTCTCCAGAAGGTAACAGAGCACTTGGTACTTAAATACTTAACGCCGTTCTGGATCTCGATACATCCCTAAGGACTCATAACGATAAATTGGTCTCGCGAAGGTTGAATAATCATACGACCCCTTTTTGGATTATGAGGGGAATATAACGAAAGCTCCTTCCACACGGACCTGGTTCAACGTCGTTTCTCGGTAAACTTCACCACCTTAACGATAACTGTACGCTCCTAAGCCTATACAACCACTGCTACCATGAATAATTTCACTTGCGGCTATATTGGTTTTTAAACCCCTTCCACTCTAATTAGCCAAAAAAACTTAGATTTTCTACCTACGCGCATCGCCGGGAGAGATTGCATTGTCAGCAAGCCTACTTCTACCTGGAAACGTTATCTAAGTAAATTGATATATGGTTATTTCGAATTTTCAAGCACACTAGTCTTCAGTGCTATGTATTTAAAGTCAAATTCCTTGTTTTAAAGCCAAACTCTTATCATCAGAAATGGTGCTTATCTGGCGACTAACTAAAACTTTTGCAAAAGATGTAATATTTCAATACGTTCTTTAATTTGATTTTTTATATGATGCAATCCCAATGTGATTTAAATTAAATTTCCCCAATTTAAAATACGAAAGCATTTATTTATACAAAACTATCCTTATTTACAAAGACACTAACGAATGTTTCCTTTCAAATTAGTAGGAGGGTTTTCTTAACTATCAATACCAAAATGTAAATCATATTTTCCTATTTAAACTTCCATCTTACTTTGATCAACAACAAAAACAACATTTTCGTTTTAGAAAATACAAAAAAAATAAACATTTTAATACGTAAACGACAAAAGAAAACGTTACAATAGAAATGCTTCTCCAATCATTAAGGTGTTATTACTTCCCACTACGAGAACCTATACTACATTCAAGATGTTCGGTACTAACAAATAATTTCTAAATTCGGCAAATCTTGATAAAATCATGGATACATGAAAATTTATGGGCCGTAATTTTTTTGAAGTATATGGCGCTGAAGTCAAGATCAGTTTTCTATTAGCCTTGCAGTAGTTAAGTGCTTCAACAGATAAATCATATTCCTCATATTGGATAACTTTGAATATGGTTATTCATTATAAGGAGCACTTTTTTCTCTATGTAACAACAGCTTTACTATTTAATAAAATAATCACTGGTAATCCTGCCTGATTTATGGATTAATCCATTAGCGTCGATAGTTTAAGAAGTACCTTTCGTCATCCCTTTTTGACCAAATATTTGTCTGGCAAAAAACCTAGATAGGCGGAAGAGCCGTGCCAATTGCATCTATTATTCCCACTTGGTTTACTAGTTCGCCACGTTCTCTAGACGTAACTCGTCCTATTTGATGCTGATCTTTTTTTTACTAATTGCAGTTGTGGACTTTTTTGTACCATCGTGACACTATCCATATACCACCTACATAATTTATGTTGTAAATTTCCGACAATGATAATTCATATGTAGAAATAACTTTTCCCACTTTCTCTGGAAATATTTTCACAATTTCTGGATTGCAGCTTGTTATCCTGGCTAAAATCGTAGCTTTTTGAGTTTTTGTATATATAAACACCTTACTCTTTGTGTATCTAATAAACCAATCGTCGTCTCCCATATGTGTGGTCTATGCTTCTGGCATTTTGAATGAATTTTGTTCAGCATATTCATATGCTAGGTGTCTAAAGGCTTTCGAAGTCATACCGTGGAACATGTTACTACGTTCCACTATTTCGCCAGTTTGAATTCAGTAACGCGCGTAATATGGAGATGGCTACTGTATCCCCGAATCTACACCATCCCCGGTGTCTTCCTTACCTAGCTACGAATTTTCTCAAAAGAGTGTGCAACGTTTTGAGAGAACTATTACTGATTTTGGGCGAAGTTTTACTGCTACTGTAATTAGAATATAATCAAAACTGGGAAAATATCCCCAATTGTTAAGAAAGCAATGACCATAAAATCTCACAATGTTTAGAGAAGCCATAGGAATCCAACTGTTCGATTAATTTCCAATAGGTACAAAAATACTGTGATAATTACTTGATACGTTGGATGCTAAAAACTCTCGGTTAGAACAAAATAAAAATCATTCTTCCCTAAGACACCATATCATATCATTTCACAATCCCCATATGCATCTTATTTAGCGTCTGACTTTCAGACGTGTCTGAAGTTGAAAATTTTCTTTCGTGTAAAATTACCGGAGCAGTGTTGGCAAAAGTGGATTCATCTTAAGGACCCCGGGCCCGCTATAATTTTTTGGAATTTTTGATGTTAAGGTCCATTAATCTCTAGAATACCTTGCACTGTTCCTAGTTTCGAGAATTTGACATCGAAAATTGTTAGTGATCCACTAGATGACCTTGACTCCTTTTTTTGAATTCTGAAAATTTTATATCTAGATGTTAAAGATTATTAATCTCTAGAATACCTTGTACCATTTTAAGTTTTGAGAGTTTGACATCGAAAAATTTGGGTGAACCTCTAGATGGTCTTGAATTTTGAGAACTTTAGATCTAGATGACCCCGGGTTTGCTATAACTTTTGGCAATCGAGATCCTGAATGATTTTCGAGGTCAAAGTTGATTAATCTCTAGAATACCTTGCACCGTTGTAAGTTTTGAGAATTTCATATAAAAAAATTTGAATAAACTTCTAGATGTCCTTGACCCCATTTTAATTTCTGAGAATTTGACACGACCCCGGGTCCGCTATAATTTTTGTGGAATTTAGGCCTGGAAAGGTTTTCCAGGTTAAAGTTAATTAATCTCTAGAATACCTTTTGACTGAACCTCTAGATGGCCTTGAGCCAATTTGAAATTCTGAGAATTTAACATCTACAGAACTCCAGTTTCTCTATAATTTGTGGGAATTGAGACTTTGGAAGACTTTTGAGGTTCACACTTACACTTAACCTTCACGCCATTCCTTTGCGGGGTAGGCAAAACAATCCCTGCCTCTTATTTATTTTTCATTCACAATCTTTCTCCATGCTTTCCTATCTCCGCATACCTCCCTAGCTTCGGCAAGATTCATACATTGTCTCTGATTTTTTATTTCTAAAACTCCTTATCTTTCTTTCTTTTATCATACATTCTACTACATTCAGACAAGTTTTTCGCGGCCTACCAAACTCGACCTTACCTCTAACTTCACCCACATATATTTGCTTCGTTAATCTTGCGTTATTCATTTTCTCAATGTTACCAAACCAACGTAATGTACTACTTTTATATCTATCCATCATCGTCTTTTCCTCGCCACACTCCGTTATTATGCACTCATTCTTTATCGTGCCCTTCTCGTTTTACCATATGCGCTTCTCAGAAATCTCATACTTAAAGTTCATTCATCTCTAGAATGCCTTGCACCGTTTTAAGTTTTAAGCATTTGCCTTCAATGAAAATTTGAGTACTCTTCTAGGTGACCTTGACCTCATTCAAAATTCTGAGAATTTGATATCTAAATGAACCTGGGACCACCATATTTTTTGGGAATTGAGACCTGGAAAGAATTTCCAGGTTAAAGTGCATTAATCTCTAAAATACCTTTTGAGTGAAACCTCTAGATGACCTTGACCCAGTTTTAAAGGATGAGAATTTGCCATCTAGATCACCCTGGGTCCGCTATAATTTTTGGAAATTAAAATCTTGCAAGATTTTCGAGGTCAGGGTTCATTAATCTCTAGAATACGCTTTAAGTTTTGAGAATTTGATATCAAAGAGAATTTCCAGATTAAAGTGCATTAATCTCTAGGATACCTTTTGAGTGAAACCTCTAGATGACCTTGACCCAGTTTTAAAGTCTGAGAATTTGCCATCTAGATCACCCTGGTTCCGCTATAATTGTTGGAAATTAAAATCTTGAAAGATTTTCGAGATCAGGGTTCATTAATCTCTAGAATACGTTTTAAGTTTTGAGAATTTGATATAAAAAAATTTGAGCAAACTTCTAGATGACCTTGACTCCATTTTAATTTCTGAGCATTTGACATCTAAATGACCCCGAGTCCGCTATAATGTTTGGGAATTGAGACTTGGAAAGGTGTTCTAGGTTATGGTTCATTAATCTCTAGAATACCTTTTGACTGAACATCTAGATGGTCTTGAACCAAAACGAAATTTTGAGAATTTGACATCTAGAGAACCCCGATTTCGCTATAATGTTTGGGAATTGAGAAAGATTTCGAGGTTAAAGTTTATTAACCTCTAGAATGGCTTGCACCGTTTTAATTTTTAAGAATTTGACATCGATGAACATTTGAGTACTCTTCTTGATTACCTTGACCCCATTTAAAATTCTGAGAATTTTATATCTAAATGAACCCAGGTCCGCTATATTTTTTGGGAATTGAGACCTGGAAAGATTTTCCAGATTAAAGTGCATTAATCTTTAGAATACCTTTTGAGTAAACCTCTAGATGATCATGACCTAGTTTTAAATTCTGAGAATTTGACATCTTGAAAGATTTTTGAGGTCAAAGTTCATTAATCTCTAGAATACCTTGCACCGTTTTAAGGTTTGAGGATTTGACGTCGAGAAATTGAGCGAACCTCTAGATGACCCCGGGTCCGCCCTAATTTTTGTGAATTGAGACCTTGAAAGATTTTCGAGACTAATGTCTAAAATACCTTGCCCCGTTTTAAGTTTTAATAGTTCAATATCAAAAAATGTGCGTCAACCTCTAAATGACCTTAACCTCATTCTAAATTTTGAGAATTTGACATCTAGATGACTCCAACCCACTAAAATTTTTTGGAATTAAGACCTTGAAAGATTTTCGAGGTCAAAGTTCATTAACCTCTAGAATACCTTGTACCTTTTTAAGGATTTGAAATATTCTTGAGGTTAAAGTTTATGCACTTCTAGTTTGAAGTTTTGATAGTTCAATATCAAAAAATGTGGGTCAACCTCTAAATGACCTTAACCTCATTCTAAATTTTGATAATTTGACATCTAGATGACTCCAAACCCACTAAAATTTTTTGGAATTAAGACCTTGAAAGATTTTCGAGGTCAAGGTTCATTAACCTCTAGAATACCTTGTACCTTTTTAAGGATTTGAAAGATTCTTGAGGTTAAAGTTTATGCACTTCTAGTTAGCTGCAGGTTGATAATATTTTGAGGGATAGATCAGGTGACAGAATGAGCTGGTGCCGATAAAGCTATACTATAAGCCAGTACATTGCAAAAAATTCAAAATACACCAAATCAATTTCTCTGAAAGATGTGAAATGCATGATATATTTGTTGTCTAATATTCTTTGACATTTTTAAATTCTGTTCCGCTGTTCTGTTCTGCTTGAATTTATAAATCGTGTCTTGTTCTATATCTTTTATCTTTTTATGTTGCTACATCTAAACTCGCTACACTCTTTCCTCCTATTATCTCCCCTGCTTTTCAAATAAGACCCCATAAGATTCTTTGGCAGACTTTTTGTTTCTTACAGTTGTACCCAATTAAGTCGGTTTTACAACATATATGAGTTTTAAAAAAAAATGACACTTATTGTTGATCACAATTCAGTCCTTGCCCTAACTAACTCCGGTTAATCTTAAAAAGCGTCTGCTGATAGTACTTTAGTATTTTATAAGTTTTGGTTGGTGTAAACCGACATTCTGAAAGTAGGTATATCCTGTTGGGTCGCGCAGTTTAAGCAACGTTGTATAATATCGATGATACTTGCATTTGAAACTTCGCCATTGTTATTACTTTATAAATCGTGTTAGTTGTCTCGATACTTTAGTTATCTGCAAAATGGGCCTTTTCAAATAACAGATACCCATTGCTGAAATGACAAATGAATTACCATATAGTGGAGTTTTCTTCAGTAATCTGATACTTAGCTGTACTTTACTAAACTAGAAAAAAGTTATTTCTGATTTACTGGACAGTGATTACTTCTTTCGGACTGGCTTAATTAACCTTTTTTGCTGAAAATGCTGTTTCTGATCGAGGAAACATTGATAAATATCTAGAGCGACTATAATATCGCTCACATTTAACCGAGCTAGTTGGATCTGTGATAACACAATCTGCTTAGCTATCGGGAGGTAATAGGTTCGATCCCCGTTACCGTCTACCTTGGATGAGGTTTTTTTAGGGGTTTTTCTCATACACATATAGCGGTATGATCACTTCGTATACTCACATCATATACGACTTTTTAGGTGAATGCTGAAGTATCTTCGCACTCAGGGCTCTAACTCCATTCCTTCCAATCATATCCTTACTCCCACCATGAATATATACGTAATGTAAATATATATACTGGGAATCCATTGCTATGGCTGAAGGAACATGGAAAGCTGGAGCAGATGGAAACATGTTGCTTTTCTTTTTCCTTCCTCACATTTCAGTACATCAAAAGTTTATACACATAACTCTACCATATAGAGCCAGGCATTTTTATATGATTAACTATTATCACTTTTCTTACTGAACTGAAATATCACAATTTCCATTCGTTTTAAAATTTATTTTATAATGTTATAAATATTTTAGGACTCAATTCCGGAAGAAAACGATGTAAAAGAACCACTTATTAATGAAAATAGTGTAAAAATTGTAGCTACTTCTCCCACCACTTCCCCCAGAAGACCAACATTAAAACGAGTCGATTCATTCATCATGATGAGAACCTGTGGCCCAAATCCTCGCCATTATTTAAAAGATATTAAATTACACAAGAATTCAGTTATGTATCGAGGTGCTATGTTAAACATACCTAAATATCGATTAAGAGCATCGAGTTGTCCCGATATTTACAGAAACTCCATGATCACTCTTGCACAAGACAATGAAGAGGTAGGTACTTGTAATATCATTTGTGGATACACATTTCTTTAAAATTGTTAAATATTGTAATTTAAAAGATCAAAAATACACAGCAAAAAATACTACACTGATAAAAAATCTGGAACACTGGATTTGTGGCAGGACCTGTACCATACAAAATACACACAGGTATCACACAAAATTAAAAAACAGCGAATGTGTTTCAATGGTTTAGCTATCACCATTAGCGGTGTTGCTATTGAAATGCGTACGGTGTTTTGTAATTTTGTGTGGTACGTGAGTGTATATTTTTTGGTATACTACTCTGAATTAATATCGACATTTTCAGAAATGGTATTCGGGAATTGTGGACATATTAAAAAGTATTGTAGATTTTTCTCTCTTTCTTGAGTTACATTTCCTCGTTTTAAATGTGTCGACAATACTTTTATACACATGGTTTATAGTTCCGTATTTCTATCTTGCTGAACATCTTACCAGACATGGGTATTCCGAATCTGAAGCATCACATGTTATATCGGTCATTGGAGTTACAAACACAATTGGAATGGTAAATAAACGTTTAAATTGTAATATGATTAAACAAACTTTTTCTTTTTAGATTGGCTTGGGATGGGCAGGTGATCAACCATGGTTGCATGTTAGTAAAACATACGCTGTATGTCTTATTCTTTGTGGCATTTCTAGTGCAGCAATGATGCTGTTTACAGACTCATACATATTGTTACTGATTTCTGCTGCTTGCTTTGGTTTATTTTTCTCTAGCAACTATTCGTTTACACCAGCTTTAGTGGTGGATATAATTTCTTTAGATAAATTTACCAATGCATATGGTTTAATTCTTTTAAGTCAAGGGATTGGTAATTTATTAGGACCTCCAATTGCCGGTATAAAAATACCTATAAATATATCTCCTTTCGTTTATCTAAATTATTATAGGATTTCTGTTTGATTTAACGGGAGTTGGGAACAATCCTTTTGGCAAGCAGGTTTATGGATTGTCGTGGCTGGAGTACTTTTAATTATAATTCCTTTTACAAAAAATAGAAAACTGTGTGGAAAGCGTCATGATTCTATCAACGATATTGAAACGGTGTAAGGAAATTGCGCAGAAAATAGAAAGCTTTAGTGTGTTAGGAAAAGGTATCTTATCTCGAATAGTACAATTTAATCCATATACGACTTTACGAAATTCAAAATTATTCATTATAATGTAAGTATCTTAAATATTCAGTGAAAACAGACTTGTACTTAATTGTTTTTGTCACATTTATCTACGTATAAAGCAAATAAATAATAAAGCACATATGTTGTTTATCTTCCTGGTAATAATAAATTAGTTATTAAAATTATAGTAGTTATTGAACTGTTAAAATTTTGTTCAATTTGAAAAAGAGTTGTGAAAATTTCCTCATTATCATTCATAATAAAAATACTTAGCTTTGAATACCATTCAAGGTTAAGTATTTTTATTATGAACAAGAGTTTATCTATTCATTACAACTACTTCAGATTTTAAGGAAAATCAATCAAATGTTTTATAACACGATCTGCTGCAAAAGTAATACGAATGGTTCTGCAAAATGTTTTTCAAGATGATGTTCAAACACATTTCATGTTTTTGAATTAATCTTATTGGGTACACCTGGTTTTGGACATTTTTGATGGTGTCCAAATGGTTTCCTGCCCCCTTGTGGATGACTACTGTAGTCAAAAAGACAAGGAGTATGCTTTCCTTTTTTGTCTTTCTTATCTTTTTCTTACATAAAACAGTTCCCATGAGTAACGTTTGAAGTGTTTTCGTGTTTATTTTCCCTTCATATAAGAAATCATTATCGTAGGTTGACTGTCTAATACATTCAGTTATACTATAGCAACCATGGTGTCTAGATTACTCTCGAAAACGTACAACTCTTCCGCCACAAATTCAATATCGAAATGGATTTTACGATGATTGAGAGGGTCAAAGAGGCGCTTAACAAACTTTTGATTCGGTTAGCTCAATAAAGATTAACTGAGGTGTGTCAAGTTAGCGTGTTGATTTAAACTTGTGCCTAATTAGGCGCTGATTATGTGCCATTTTGCGCCGTTGAAATTAAATTTTGTGCCCCAATAGGAAATGCGCTGTTGCGAAAATTCTATGAACACGGCTAACTTTACAGAGCCGAAAATTTTTAGATAAAATCATTATCTTATTCAGTAATTAGGCGCCGTTAAAATAAAATTTTTCGCCCTTATAGGAAATAAGTTATTTGGAAAATTACAATGACACGGGTAACTTCACAGCCGTGAATTTCTACATAAATCAGTGTTTTCGTATGCAGTGATTAAGCGCTTTGCGCCACTTAAAAGTTTTGCGCCTTCACAGGAAATAGGTTGTTCCAAAAATTACGTAGACAAGGCTAACTGTATAATCTTATGAATAAATTAATCTTCTCTTGCGCGATAGTTAGGTACCAATTATGTGCTGATCTGCAGCTTTAACATACAATTTTGTGCCCTTATAGGAAAGAAGAAGAAAGAATGACACTGACACGTCACAGCCGTGAATTATGCACCATTTTACGCCGTTAAAACAAAATTTTGAATCCTTATGGGAAAGAAGTTATTGTAAAATTACATTGACGCACAACCGTGCACTTCCGCATAAATCATTTTTTTCTTATGCAGTAATTATGCGCCGTTTTGCGCTCCCATAGGAAATCAGTTATATCGACAACGCTAACTTCATAGCTTTATATATAGAATAATCTTTCCTTACGTCATAATTAGACACCCATTATGTTCCCCGTCAAGTTAAATTTTGCGCCCCTATAGGAAACAAGTTATTGCAGGAATTACATTAATACGGCTAACTTCACAGCTGTGAACTTCCGCATAAATAATTTCTTTGTGCAGTAATTAGCTGCCCCATTATGCGCTATTTTGCGCCATTAAAGTAAAATTCTGCGCCTTTATAGGAAAGAAATTGTAAAATTACGTTGTCAGCTAACTTTACAGCCCTGAATTTTCGCGTAAATCAATTTTTTATGTTGTAATTAGGTGCCAATTATGCACTGTTTTGATTCATTAAAGTAAAACTTTGCCCCCCACAGGAAATAAGTTATTGCAAGGTTAACTTCATACCCTTAGGAGTAAATTAATATTTTCGTGCATCATAATTCGGGACCTACTATGCCTATTATTGTAAAAATTACATCGATACGGTTAAGTTCACAACCACCAACTTCAAAACAAATCAGTTTTTTCGTATGTAATAACTAGGTGGCCACCATGCGCTGTATGTGCCTTTTATTATGAAAGCCGATTTTGTTCAACAGTGGCTTTACAATAGTATTATAATTTAATTTTGTATGTGACTTTGGAAAATAAAAAATAAATTAAAGTAAAATTTTGCGCCCCTATAGGAAACTAGTTATAACAATTACATTGACACATTCACAGCCGTTACTTGATTCTTACAGGGGCGCAAAACTTAACTTTAACGGCGTCAAAAGGCGCGTAATGTGTGCCTAATTAACGCGGATGAAAAAATTAGTTTATTCATAAGACTATGAAGTTATCCTTGTCGATGTAATTTTTAAAATAACTTGTTTCTATCGGGGTGCAAAATTAAGCTTAACGGCTTAACGAACCATAATTGGTGCCTAATTATGGCGCACGAAAACAGCAAATGCAAATATCTTAGAAACTGTTAAAGTTATATCTGAAAAACGTCAAGGTTTCGTGTTTTAATAAAAAATCCAATTTACTCCATTGGCGTAGAAATTAGGGATTAAAAGGTTGCACTACCCCTTGCATTCTACGCCACTGTACATAATAAAAATGTATTAATAAGCTAAAACCAATGTACTTTATATCTCTACTAGCCGATCCTGCACGGCGGTGCCCGTGACGAATACAATACCCGTGGATTAACCCACTTTGAAACTTGATTAAAAGTCAGCACTAAGCTACATATATATTTTTATTAATTTGATCAAATATAAAACATGGCGGATATCGTGAGTGTTTTACTATGCTAAAAAAATTTTTTTTTTGGAAAATAGGAAATGTTGTTTATTTATTTATTAACTTTTTTGATCTAAAACTATCTTCGCATTATTGCCTTTCTAATGAAACCTAGCCGTACCCGATGCGTGTTGCTACTTCGAAAGATTATGAGAGCACTTGGGGGCCGATATTTAAAAAAATGTATGCTAGAAACCTTCGGGGGAGTGTACTTAATATCATCCCAAAGTTTCATGTCGATCGGATGGATGGTTTCAAAGGGACATAGGTAGAAACATTTTTTGTGTTATATATATATATATATATATATATATATATATGTGTTATATATATATATATATATATATATATATATATATATATATATATATATATATACAGGGTGTCCAGTTTAAGATGAAATGCATGGGGATATTGGAAACCGTTAGAGATACGAAGATGGTTAAATGGAGAAAAAGTTGCGTCATTATATGCCCAAGAAGTAACCATGGTTACATGTCAAAAAATCCCTTCCATTTACTAGACACAGGGTGATAACTGAAAATATGCGTTTTCTAAAAATCGCTATATCTTGTTTCTTGCAAGAGATACATCCACGATTTTTGCAGGATGGGGTAACAGGTAGCGAGGATTTCAAAATGATTTTGAAAAAATCTAGGCCTACTAGATTTTGAGATAATGCACGCAACTTTCGATTTTCTTATGGACGCCATATTGGATTTTTGCATTTTGAATTCTTCATAAAAATGCTTTTCAACCATATATCATATGTTTATAATCTGCCAATGAGAAAGTGTCAAATTACACAATTAAATTTATATCAAAGCAACCTTGACATATTATGTATTTTAATTAAATGAAAATTAATCTACAAATTAAACTAACTATTGAGAACAATATTATTGATTATTAACATAAATCATAATAATAAAAGTGACAAAAACAACAAAAATAAAATTTAATATTATACTGAATTTTACTATTAATTAATCAAATGCTCGAATAAACCTTCATTCTCCTGCAAACACCATCTGCATCGAGTTAGCACTGTATCACAAGAGTTCCTTATCATCTCGCATTTTGAATTCTTCATAAAAAATGCTTTTCAACCATATATCAGATGTTTATAATCTGCCAATGAGAAAGTGTCAAATTACACAATTAAATTTATATCAAACTAGGCCTTTGCCAATCAACCATCTATTCAATTATTGCAAGAGAATGGAGGTTTATTCGAGCATTTGATTAATTAATAGTAAAATTCAGTATAATATTAAATTTTATTTTTTGTTGTTTTTTGTCACTTTTATTATTATGATTTATATTAATAATCAATAATATTGTTCTCAATAGTTAGTTTAATTTGTAGATTAATTTTCATTTAATTAAAATACATAATATGTCAAGGTTGCTTTGATATAAATTTAATTGTGTAATTTGACACTTTCTCATTGGCAGATTATAAACATATGATATATGGTTGAAAAGCATTTTTATGAAGAATTCAAAATGCAAAAATCAATATGGCGTCCATAAGAAAATCAAAGTTGCGTGCATTATCTCAAAATCTAGTAGGCCTAGATTTTTTCAAAATCATTTTGAAATCCTCGCTACCTGTTACCCCCATCCTGCAAAAATCGTGGATGTATCTCTTGCAAGAAACAAGATATAGCGATTTTAGAAAACGCATATTTTCAGTTATCACCCTGTGTCTAGTAAATGGAAGGATTTTTGACATGTAACCATGGTTACTTCTTGGGCATATAATGACGCAACTTTTCTCCATTTAACCATCTTCGTATCTCTAACGGTTTCCAATATCCCCATCCATTTCATCTTAAACTGAACACCCTGTATATATATAATATATATATATATATATATATATACAACGTGTTCCAGATAACATTTCCAGCATGGGGATCTCGCTTATTATAAAAGATACAGATTTGGTTAAATTAGATGAATTACTCCTAAGGATTAGTGAAATTATAGGACACTCTCCAATTTCCAAATTTTCATGTATTTTAAGACTTATGGCATATAAATTTTATTTGCACTTTCTTAAGATATTTTTATGCAGAATTTAAATATCAATTTGGATTTTTTGCACTTTCTATTTTTTAGTTTCAACCCCTAAATTAAATTTTTCTTATGGAACGACAAGTCGGCTTTGAAATAATTGATCGTGTTTTTTTATCCTCTTTACAATGATATAGCACATGTACTATCTATTTTTAAAAACAACAAAGAAAATTTAAAAAAATGTATTTTATTAAAGACTCTAACAATAAGTAGGCCGTGAAACATAAAAACACAATCGAATTTAATGTCACTTAAAAATTATTCGTTCCAGAATATTTTTGTGTCAAACATGGCTTTATTTACTAATACTGAAAAGTTTGATATGTTGAGTTGTTATATCTTGTCTCATAAAAACAGTATAGAAGCTGAACGGATGTACTTGAGGCTGTATCCTGAAAGAAGGCAGCCCAGTGTTCGTACGTACAAAAATTTGGTAATTAATTTAAAAGAATATGGTTCATTTTCAAAACCTACTAGAAATCCGAAATTACGGAATGAAGATGCAGAACTAAATGTATTACAATCAGTTATTGAAAATCCTTCAACATCTGTTAGAGAAATTGAATATAACACTGGTATTTCGAAAACTACATCACAAAGAATTTTAAAACGTCACAGGTATCATCCGTATAAGTACACCATTCTGCAGGGACTTAGAGATGGAGATCAGGGGAGAAAATTACAATTTTGCCAATGGTATGTTAATCAATGTGAGAATAACGATAATTTTCCAGCTACGATTTTGTGGTCTAACGAAAGCAGATTTACAAATAATGGCCTTTTCAATCAACACAATGTTCACTTTTGGGACCGTGAAAATCCTCACGTTGTTAAGGAAAGTCGGCATCAAGTGAGATTTGGTTTTAACGTCTGATGTGGCATTTTAGGCGCTAAACTTATTGGGCCCATATTTTTTAACGAAACATTAAACAGTGAAAGGTATTTGAATTTACTACAAACTGATTTAGAAAATAAACTTGATGATTTACCACTGATTGAGAATATTAATATCTGCTACCAACAAGATGGCGCCCCACCCCACAATTCAAACATCATCAGCGAATATCTTAATAATCGGTTTCCAAATTAATGGATTGGTAATCGAGGGCCGATTTTATGGCCACCCAGATCTCCAGACTTAACGCCCTTGGACTTTTTCCTTTGGGGCTACGTAAAGAATCGAGTGTACGTGCAAACATTTGAGAATGCCGAATCTTTGTGAAGCTGTTCTTGCAGCATTTGGTAGGATTAAACGCCAAAAACTACGCAGAGCAATTACGTCGACACTACGCAGGGCACAATTATGTTTAGAACGGAGTGGTCAATTGGTTGAACATCTTTTATAATTGGATAATTATCTCCAATACTATTACCTGCTTAACTCTTGTTGTTATCTATTATTTGTCGTTTTCTCATGTTTCACGGCCTACTTATTGTTAGTCTTTAATAAAATGCATTTTTTTAAATTTTCTTTGTTGTTTTTAAAAATAGATAGTACATGTGCTATATCATTGTAAAGAGGATAAAAAACACGATCAATTATTTCAAAGCCGACTTGTCGTTCCATAAGAAAAATTTAATTTAGGGGTTGAAACTAAAAAATAGAAAGTGCAAAAAAAATCCAAATTGATATTTAAATTCTGCAAGTAAGTTTATATGTCTAATATAACAAAAAAGATATTACAAGAAAAAGCAATTTGACATTTCTCTGTTTCTTGCCATAAGTCTTAAAATACGTGGAAATTTGGAAATTGGAGAGTGTCCTATAATTTCACTAATCCTTAGGAGTAATTCATCTAATTTAACCAAATCTGTATCTTTTATAATAAGCGAGATCCCCATGCTGGAAATGTTATCTGGGACACGTTGTATATATATATATATATATATATATATATATATATATATATATATAGGGGTGTCTAAAAATTCTACGGACAAACTTTGCGTAGTAATTCTAGACCCAAAAATAAGAAAAAAATTTCATATAAACCCAGATCCGGAAACGCTTCGTTTAGGACCTACAGGGTGTGACATTACTTATCCCGGTTCCACTATTTTAAGGTCCTTATAGCGCCTTAAAATTTGCAACTTTGTACTCTGCGATGACTTTCGGCATTTTCTCAACAAATCATTTTTGATTCAATATGAGACTAGATTATCACATGCGTTACTTAAATACGCAACACAGTGTAGGAAAATCAAAGTAAATTATGTGTTTGTAAAACGGGAAGGTGATCTAAGACCACATTTATAAATTTTAGTTAGGTAAATGTTTTCATTGCTTAGGTGACACTCGGGCTTCAAATACAATTGTAGATGGTGGTGATATTTTTAAGAAAATGGGATACAGATACAAATACAGAATCTGTATCGGTTGCAAATAGCGAAGTATGCAATATTATAGGTACAATCAAATTACCAATTTGTTTAAAGGATCGTTTAGTTTCCGCTCTTATAGCTCCCAATATTAACTATACAATTATATTAGGTATATATTTTTTAAGGTGTATGAATATTTTTTCGCGAATCAAGTTCAAATAGCAGTACCGATAATACATCTAGTGTTAATTTAGAAAACAAGCAACCTAACTCATCAAATTCGTTATTATCAACATATTTTGAGAATATGCAACGAGTAGGATTAGGTTGTCCAAAGGGAGTAGGGAGTTAGTCATACCATTGATACTGAGGATGTTACGCCAACAAAACAATGATACTAGCCGGTGTCAGCATAAAATATAATTAAGGAAGTAGATGAAATATTACGGTTAGGAGTATTAGGACCGTTTAAATTGGCATGGTCGTCACCAGTAGTGTTAATAAATAGACCAAATAATAAATACAGATTTTGCAGATTTTGGAACGCTAATGTCGTTACGAAAACAGACGTTACCATACAGCTCTATGACAGACCACTTACTGCTTGTCCAACTGCTTTCGTCCATTGATTTAAAAAGCGCATATTGGCAAATTTGTCTTGACGAATTGTCAAAAAAGAAAACAAACAGCACGGGTCGTTGTCTTTTTTATTTCATACGTATGCCCGTTTGGGTTGCACAGCGCACAGCTACTTTTCAAAGATGTGAAGGACCAATTGTGGGATTTGATTTAGAACCATATGTTATTGTATACCTGGATAATGTAATGTTTTTGAAAGGTTAATTAATACCGGTCTAACAGAGAATAAGGATAAATGTGGGTTGGTAAAAGACAAATTACGCTATTTAGGGAACATTGTTGACATGTACGGCTTATGAATGGACCCGGGGAAAGTTAACCCCACACATTGGGGTGTTAAAGCCATCTGGCTGACCAACACCTTTTTTGATTCTAAATGTGTAAAGTGTTCCTAAGGTTTTTTGTATTGCCTTTGCCTAGATATTGACAGGAACCTGTCTGCAAAACTTTAGCCTGTCTAGGTATTGGCATTCGGGGATGATTTTACCACTGCAGATGAATAGAGTATAAAGAGGTTTTTTTATTGCACAATTTGAAGATGTAAATAAATGTATATTGCGGTAGGTATAAAGTCAAGAAAGATAAAAAAAATGGATTACAGCCATAGAGAGATGGAAGTCCTCTGCTCTGTCAAAAGAAAAAAAACAGTCAAAAGAAGGCTATATTTCTTCGTCCGGTGACTATCCATATATTGTACCAGATGATAACTCATCACCATACATACCCTCAGGTTTCGTGGAAAGAAATAAGGCTATGGTCTCTCTCATGAAAGGTTTGGACGTTTTCTGCGGAATTGGTCTCATTCTTATTATGGGATATTCTGGCGGCATATTCGATTCATAGGTATACAGGGGGTGAAAATAAGGGTGTTATTTTGGGGGCAAATTTTCAAATTTTAAGGTAGAAGATTGAAATTAAGGTCATCAATAACTCGCATGAAATGTAACTTTTTGCAATTTTTTAAAACTTTCAAAATTGAATATGGTCGCAGTTACAGTCACATATACATTTTTTTTTGTAGAAATTTATATTTCCGATACCGTTCAAGATATAAAAGAATTGGAAATAGATATGCGTAGTGAAATAAATGTTTTTTAAAGAGATTTCTTTACGTAATAAATTATGATATAAATTTGCTTATATTTAAGGGGTCAAACTTAAGGAATTATTCGAAATTGATTTATTCAAAAATCTCTCCAAGCATCTCTTTTGTTTTTTTATATTTTGTAGGCAACCAGCCACTCTTATGAATGCAACTAACTTGCTTCTTCTAAAGCTACTATAACTACATTTTTTAACTAGGAGGAGTAAACTCAAAAGACTGATTTACAATATAAAATATCACTAAATTTAGTAACCAAAACTATTTGGCGCTAATTTTGAATTTTTAAGAATAGGTAAACATTGTTCACGGATAGGTTAGGTTATAGTAAGCACTGCAGCGATTTTATGATATCTGTAAGCTCTATTTTGGATTAGTGATTTTTTGGTAGATAAAAATACTTTACGTAAGTGCGGTTTTTGTAAACCATACAGTTTTGAACGTTTCAGTTTTATTTTCAAATGAATTTTTTTCAAATTAAGTACTTACCTCTGACAGTGAAAGCCCATTCAATAAAGTTATAAATTTAATTTTAAATTTACAGTTTACTATAAATTACAAACTTATTAAAATATAATACAAAAAGAAATAAGTGCTTTACAGTGACCAAAAAATGCTACGTATAATTTCAGTCTTAAATATTTGTCATACAAGGCTCATTATTGGTTGCAAGATTTAAATCGATCTGTTTCATTCATTTATACAATGAGGAACGACACATTTGTGGTAAATCAGGACTACTTCTTTTAAAATTTTATCCAATGTTGGAAGTTCATTGTTGTGAAAGAAGTGTATTATTTGTCGAACACATTTCTTAGTTGTCTCATCGTACATTGCTATAACATGTGGCCGTCCTCCAGAACTTGTAGAATGGGTAACAGCTCCGGTGTCTCTTTCATTGTGCGGTAAACGGTAGATTTTGCTACTCCTAAAATATATTTTTTAAAAAGGATAATTTAGGTTAAATTTTTTCTTATCTGCTGTATCTACAATTTTCTTAATAACTGTGGTTATTTTCATTTGAGGAGCATCAGAAAAAATTTGCTTATACGTGTTTTAAGATGCACCGCTTCTCAGACACCGATAAATGACCCAAATTCAAGTGTGTACGTTTTTTTTACAGGAGATACATTCACCTTGCTTGTGTTTGGCGTCGTGTCCATATTTAAAAAAATAGGTACTTGATAAGAAAATACCGAATTTAGTTCTTAAAAGAGCTGATTTGTTTAGTTGAAATTTAGGTAAATGGGCATAAAACACAAAAAAAAGCAAGAATGGAATATAAAAACGTAAAAAGGTGAACAACACAAGTGCACCTGACAGTTAAAATTGTCAATTTAGAAATTTTCCTAGTGTAAACAAGGCGACATGTGAACCAATTGAAAGTAACCTTTTTTGCGGGAATTATTTGAAACGCTCCTCCTAGTTAAAAAATGAAGATATGAATTTTCAAATATTCAATATTGATATTGTTATAACTTTCTAACTATTTTGGTTACAAACTTGGGATTTTGGAAATAAACTTTGTTCATTTGCGCTAACGAAATGATATTACCCTGATGAAAACACTACTTCCGGTTTTTCCGGAAATTGAAAACGTTCCTCGTATTGCTGGTATAACATACACATATGTACTCTTACTTTATTTTAAAGGGACCGAAATTTGCCTTAAAATGATATGAAACAATCCGTAGTTACCTTGAAAGATAAGCGAGATATCTATTTTTAACTTTCAACCTACATGTACCGGGTGACCAACTAAGAACGGCCGTCGGCCATATCTCAGGAATGTATTATAGCACAGGCTCGGGAAAAAAATTTTTATAACAAAAGTGGCCTCGAGAAACGCCTGGAAATTATTTTCAGAATTGTAGGTCCACCGCTAGAGGGCGTATATCACAGTTAAAATTTTAAAAGCAAAATTTTTCAAAATTATTAAATATATTATATATATATATATATATATATATATATATATATATATATATATATATATATATATATATATATATATATTAAATATTATAATCAGATTCCTCGACAAATTCTGCATATTTTTTATTTGACAAGTTTTAGTCTATCTCTTCAAATAAGGGGCGGGGGAGAGTGAGAACCTTGTTACGAAAAAACGCCTTTATTTCAGGTTCTGCTTGACCGATTTTAATAAACTTGAAGTAGTTTGAAAGAGTTTTTGTTAAACAATAGAAAATTTGAAGCAATCTGATTAATAAAATAAATGCTAGAGGGCGTTGTTTAATATTTTTTTAATATTGTGTTTTCTCTTTACGATTTTAAATGGAAGCATAATAATTTAAGTAGGTCTTTAAAAAGTAGACTAAATTAGTAATAAAACAGTGAAAACTGCAAGTCGATATCTTTTTCCTATCCTAAGATATCGTAAGAAACAGGTAAATGGCGGGAATTGTTCTTCCAACGTCTAGTAGGCTAGTTCGCGTTACCGGAAATTATTAAATTTAGCCTGGATGAAAAGATCTTACATTGGTCTGCAGTAATTTAAACTGTTATCATACTAATGTTATGGTTGCTGCTAGATTACCTAAATGTAATGCTGTCGCTACTAACAACGAGAATAAATTATAAAATAATAATGTGATAAATCTAACATTTTTTTAATTATATAAGAATGTTGTATTTGTTTTCAAGCGATGTGTTAGTAAATCAAAAGCATAAAATATCAATAAAAACCGATATTTGCCCAGCAACAACAAATACAGTTTAAAATATGAATTACGATTTACTGATGATAACAAAATTAGTAAAGAGGGCCATGTAAGATATAAAATAAATTCCCTGTTGAAAACAAGCCAGCTATGATTTTCACGCATATGTCAAAAATTATTCATCGTGTTGCATTTAATAGACTTTCTTTATCTTTTCGTACCAAAATGATTCTTACAAATGAAGAAGCATTTGATATATGAAAATGTAAACTTTCACCATTAACACTCATAATAAAATACTAATTTTTTTGGGATTTTTTAATGGTGTACTTTAAATTATACAATCTAAACGTAACTGTTATACTAATAGCAGGCTTATGTTTATGTTTGAATTTTTCAAATTTGACAAAATTGTTTACTACATCTTTAACAATTTTTAACAAACATTACTACTGACGAAGATAACTGTAAGTGTTATCGAAACGTTTAGATTGTATAATTTAAAGTACACCATTAAAAAATTCCAAAAAAGATAAGTATTTTATTATAAGCATTTGATATGTTGGCAGTTTATTTTGAATGTATGAGAAATGCAACTGTTGCTGCTAGGGTGTATGCACTGCAGTACCCAAACAGACGGCATCACAGCAGAAGAGTATTTCTCCGACTCGCACACCGTGTGCGTACTACTAGAAATGTGAATCTTCCTGTGTACCGAAGACAACGCAGCGGTTAAACAGAGGAAAATGTTATTGATGTTTTAGCTTATGTAAATGTTAACCCTCATTCAAGCACCAGAGCTATAGCTAGAGTCTTGGGTATATGTCGAACCACCGTCCAAAATATTTTAAGAGAACACAGCTGACTACTTATTTATTAATGCATGTTTTATTCGGTATTATAATGATAAAAATGTTTTAATTTTTTTCGTTTGTCGTTGTATGTTTCTCGTTTTTATCATACCGAAAA
>JARFJB010000821.1:6708221-6758221 GCA_036346205.1 Vesta saturnalis
AAAATGAAAAAAAGGATATTTAAATTATAAGCTTCATAATGCTACCGTTAAAAGTTCGAGGTCAGAGTTAAGACGTTTGAATGTTGTGGCAAACAAGTGTAGTGATATCCCGGTTCATTTACAAAGTGTATAGGGTATCAATCAATATCTTATTAACTCCGTTCAGCCTGTGCAATCTAATAATTCTCAAAGATTGAATAATTTTTACAAATCTGTTATAAATAATCCATGCATCGGTTTTAGTTTTAAATTAATTTATGAAGCTGACGTGCTTCGTATTATTAATCACTTTAAAACTGATTCCGTTGGGCCTGATATCATAAGCATGGAATTAATCATACTCTCTTTACCAGTCATTCTGCCTCACATAACTCATATAATTAACCAGTGCCTCATTCACGTATGTTTTCCACCACTTTGGAAAACACCAGTTCCTAAAGAATGGAATCCATCTCAGTTCTCTGATCTTTGTCTTATCAGCATTCTACCCACTATGTCAAAAATATTGGAACAAGTTGTTAACAGTCAACTATAAAGTTACATAACGTACAATACCATACTACCACCTGTACAAACTGGATTCCGGTCAGGATATAGCTGTTCAACGGCACTCCATCAGTGTTACCGACGACATTATTCGGGCTCTTGATATTAATAACTTTGTGAATTTAGTTTTAATAGATTTTTCTTAATATTTATACATGATCAACCATGCTATTCTTGTATGTATCCTTCACTATATTGGATGTGCTGATATTCTGACTTCTTTTTTCAACACCTATTTCAAAAACTACTCACAAGTGGTGGAGTTCCACAAGGATCTATTTTAAGTCTTACTGTATTTGCTATCTACATTTCTTTCCTATATACCAATACTTCATATTGCAAATTCCATTTATATGCAGATGATGCCCACTTGTACTTCGTGTTTCAAGCAGCTGATGTTCACCTTTCTTCACACTATATAAACATAGATTTGTCAGATTTTATCGAAGCTTCTTCTGATGATTGCTTAACGGTAAATCCTACAAAAGCTACAGTGCTTGTTTTTAGCAATCTAAAACGTAGGGCTGAAATGACGAGATAACTTAAAATATTATGATCCAAGGTGTAAATGTTAATGCAGACGACGTTTAAAAAAACTTAGGGCTGTACTCAGATACTAATTTACGTTTTAAAGCACATATCACTCCTTAGTTAACACTGTATATGGCAAATGCTTAGACATTAGACTTTAGAATTTTTGGAATAAAGAAAAGAGAGAGAATCGAGCATAAGTTAGATAACATTGAGTGACACTACACGGGGTTGCATTATTATAAGATTATTACCGAAAAGAAGCCACCGTGTGAGAGTGAACGTATCGCGGAACAGACGTGTCGCTTGATCGTTTTTGGTTGATTTATTGACTGTTGGATGGTTGGTTCTCCAAGCTCTGAATAGTATTTGCAGACTGCTCGGTTATTTGACTACCATATGGTTCACTCGATTTGGGATTCTATGAAATATGTAACAAAAACTTCACATTATTTCTGCTTCAGATGCCTTCGTCGAAAGCTGAATGGAAATATATAGTACAAATGTTTGAAGACAAATTGAACAGAATTTTATGAAAAACTAATGACAGATCAGTTACAACTACCGCCAGCGTTTATGTTACCAGACACAAATATTATAGTACCATACACTTTTGTAGGTGACAGCGCATTTGATATCAACAGGCATGCTGTAAAGCCATTCTCATTCAAAAGATAAATCACGAAAAAAGGATATTTAATTATCGGTTATCTAGAGCAAGAAGGGAAGTTGATAATGCATTTGGGATACTGGCAACATGTTTTAGGATTTTATGCCGAAAAATAAGTGACAACATTGATAACGTCTGTGCTTTACATAATTATTTGCGAACGAAATCAAAATCCTATATGAAAGATTCATATTTAGACGTTGAAAATGCAATTGATCTGACTTTTCGACCAGGTGATTGGCGGGCACAAGTTTGCAAATCATATTATAATCCTAGAATGTAACAATAGCAACGGGTTAGAATTATAAAATAGACACGTAAGAAACCTATCAATAAAATACGACTTCTTCACTTATATGCTCACCTCCTCTGTAGTATTCAAAGATTCGAGATGGTTCCCTGGCCTCTTAAAAAAGCGAACAGGTACACATCGTCGCTGCCTGCTCTCGTTTTTTTTTTATGATTGTGGACCTGAACAGGCTAAATAAGGCCTATCGTGCTAAAGCACTCACGAACACTTAGGAGGATGGATAGAGGGATAATGAATTGCCAATAGATGCCTATGAACAGCTTTGTTTTGAAGCATCTACCTAAACAATAAAGATTTATCAAGATACCGACGATAACAAATACCAACCAAATAACTACAAATCATAAAAATAGGTACCAACCTTTTTCATCTCCCACGCAAAGGATGTACCCATGTTGTAATTTTTTTTGAAATGAGCTTCAAAAGCTTGCTGTCTCATATTTTGTTGAAATAGTTCTTGTTTTTTATCCCACATGTGGGGCCGGTCTTTTCTATCATCCGTGCCGAAACTTCATGCTCTTTATGTTTTTCCATTATGAGTAATATTCGTATTTACCTCAACGAGCTGCACAATACAAACACGTACTTCGCATCGAAGTAGCTAGAGGACTGAGTTAAAATTGCGCAATCACGCTACACAAACGAGTTGTAGCAGGGCGGTTGGAGCTGACCTAGGGAGGTTCGGAGCACCAGCCCCCTCTGCCAAGGAGACGATCTGGGAAATAGCCAATACTTGCCTACATACATCACAATCAAGGAACCAATTAAGGGTCAACCTCAGTCCTACTTCCTAGATTGACTATGCAACAGGCGTGTGAGTGCTCGTCTAACTTTTAGGAGTAATGTACACAGCCTAAACTTAAGATTAAAAGGGTTACTTACCTCTCCAAAGCACAGTGTTGTTGTAAATGATGTTTATAAGATATATAAAATGTTTATTATTGAATATTTGTTCTGTTTACAGATGTACAATAGATATTTATATTGTTGTATATATACACGTAACTGTGTGACTATATTGATGTAATTATGAATTTAGACTGACTATAACAATGTTTGAATCCTAACAGGTAAAAGTTTTCCATAATTTTGCGACATTTCATTGGCCAATGATTCCTTCTCTTCTTCACAAACTACCAATTGAATATTTAGTATTGTTACAAAATTTAAAGAAATATTGGCTGGTACGCACTGGTACCAATGGAAGTTAAATCATTCTTTGAACTGCCGGGAAGGATTATCTCGGTTACAAATTTCTGTGTAATTCTAAGTATGACTGACAACTACTTAAATTTAAAGTAAATATCTTTTACGCGTAATTAACCTCTACATCTATTAATATTTGAATTCTCGTAACACACAGTATTACACTTTTTGAAAGGTATTTTACATACAACAACGCAAAAGGCTACAATGGATGACTATGTAACATCTTCATTTCCGCCGTTCCGAATTGAAATACTTAGGGTGGGGATTGTAGGGATGGAATTTCAGGGGTTACATCTAACAAAGAGATATCTTTATCAATAATTGGAAGTGTTATTAACAATGAAAAGCACAATGCAGAACGTTCTTTGTAATTTTGAATTTCAATTTAATTTCAACTACTTATGTTAAATTATAGTGCTGTGGTAATTTAACATATAATTGGTAAAGCATTTGCTTCAAGGTCTAGGAAAAACACAGCAAAAAACCTAGACATACCAAAAGTTAAAAATAAATTAAAATCAAGGCGTATCATTATGCTTTTTTTTAAATTATAAGATGCCAAAACCTATTTAAACGGAGATTTTCTTCTTGTCTATTAAAATTATTCGGGTGTTTATATATTTCAATAGCTTCACGTTGCAAACGAACATAATAATAAGTTTGTCTTGACAATATTTCCATATTGTCAAATTGAATGTCATGATTTAGACTATTCAGGGCATGGTCAGCCACAGCAGACCTGTCTGGTTGACCCAATCTACAAAATCGCATATGTTCCTTGCGTCTTGTATCAAAACTACGTTTTGTGGTCCCGATGTATACTTTTCCACATGAACAAGATAACTTATACACTCCGGAAGATGACAAAGGGTTTGACACATCTTTAGGCGATCTTAAATGTTCTTTAATTTTTCTTGTAGGTTTAAAAATAGTCCTAATGCCATATTTGATTAGGATTTTTTCAATTCTATTTGTAATATTAGCTATAAAAGGAATAAAAGCAGTACCAACATTAAGAACTGGTTTTTCTTTAACGCCACGACTAGAAGGTGTAATAACATTATTAATATCTGTAAGTGAATATCCATTATCTTGTAAGGATTTTCTTAAATATTTATATTCATCATTCAAAAATTCAGGGTCACAAATTCGTTTTGCTCGATTTACTAAAGATTTAATTACACTAATTTTTTGACGTGGATGGTGGTTGGATAATTTATGAAGGTATCTATCAGTGTCTGTCGGCTTTCTGTAAACCTTAAAAGATAGTGAATTATTATTTTTAGATATTAATATGTCAAGAAATGGTAAACTTCCATTAGTTTCTTTTTCCATGGTAAACTGAATACTAGGATGTATACCATTTATAAAAACCAAAAACTCATGCAGTGCTTCTTCTCCATGTCTCCAAATAACAAATGTGTCATCTACATATCTTTACCAAACTGAAGGTTTTTTAGGTGTATTTTGTAACGTTAATGTTTCAAATTTTTCCATATAAAAATTAGCTATAACAGGACTAAGGGGACTACCCATTGCTACACCTTCAATCTGTTCATAAAATTTACTATTCCACTGAAAATAAGTTGTAGTAACACAGTGCTGAAAAAGAATGGTTATGTCCTTTGGAAAAAGATGATCAATGTATTCAATAGTTTCTTTTAGAGGTACTTCTGTAAAAAGTGAAACAACATCAAAACTAACCATTATATCACCCTCTTCAATTTTGGAACTACGCATTTTTTCAACAAAGTCGGCAGAATTTTTAATGTAATGGGGTGTTTTTCCAATATGTGCTTTTCATTGTTAATAACACTTCCAATTATTGATAAAGATATCTCTTTGTTAGATTTAACTGGGTTATTATATTTGATGTAATGTTTGGATTTGTGAATGCTTCTATCATTTTAAAATTGAAGTTTTTTACAACTTTAGACTTACATCATAACTCGATTAAATTTTGTTAAATGTGTTTTTTGGCTGACAAATTTCATTGTTAGCTTTCGTCGTAGAGAGTGTTCTGGTTTGTCATCTTTGAGGCAGTTTAATAATATTTAATTTTTATGACCTAGTTATTCTTTACTAAAAATTTTATAGTTGGCTTTATGTTTCCCAAACTGTTATATTAATAGCAGGCTTATGTTTATGTTTTAATTTTTCAAATTTGACAAATTTTAATTTTTAACAAACATTTACTGACGAAGATAACATTATATTATTGTATAATTTAAAGTACACCATTAAAAAACCCAAAAAAGATAAGTATTTTATTATGAGTGTTAATGGTGAAAGTTTACATTTTCATTCGTAAATAAAAAGTTTACGTCAATTAGTATTTGAACCGACGACCTGTACTTTGCTAGCGTACTCTAGCAAAATACAGGTCGTACTTTGTTATGGAAGTGTACAAAAAATACTATCTAAAAACAAGATGCACCCATAAAATATTCAATTTCACCAGGAATTATTGTATATCTTCTCCTTGACCGCTTTATATTGGTAGTTATTACAATTATGGAAGATGGCTGTATGTTTTCAAACTGGTGACTGATTCGACATCATATAAACTGTACTCGGCTAGGCCTACATTAACCAGGAAAAAGTTTGTAAATATCCGGGTGTACAATACTACTTCTCGTCAAACCAGGTTAGAGAATTTCTTTCTAGCATGCATTAATTATACAAACACCAAAGTTGTACGAGAACGTTCATGCTACGTAAACCTAAAAGTGTGCTTCATTGGATGATATTTATTAAAGTTATAATATATTTACCTTTTTGGGAAAACTGTCATCTGTAGTTTTCGTTTTCTTGTAACTACCAGGTTGCGTAGATCAGTCGCTGTAACATACTATTGTGCAATTGTTATATTAACTTGGGAGAAACGTTAGTTACCTATTGGGTTAGTGGAATTACATAATTTAAATCTATTGAAAACGAATTTCACCCAGTAAAGTTTACGTGGCACGTCAATTATAGCGTGTGTTAATTAGTAGTTGTGTGCACCACTGCTGACGCAGTAGCATAAATTGTTTATCATACCGATTGTACATAATTTAATCTGTTTGTTTTTGGTCTTCAAAATTTTCGCGCGAGATATTGTATCTTTTAAATTTATCTCTTAGATTTAAACATAGTTTTATACTGTCTGTGTATGTAAATTATTACTAATGTCAAGTGTGAACTGAACAATCTTTTCTAAATATAAATATATTTTTTTTATTATTTAAAGGGGTTTGTGTGATTTTTTTTAAAACAACGGCAAGCCGAATTACAGAATTTAAACTGTTATTTACTCTGTTATCTGTAAACCTTCCTTTTTAGGTTAAATCCTTGAAAGATCGTTCAACGAACCCGAGAAGTCAAAAAAATTAAAACTTTAAGCTTATTGTATCTTTCGGAATAATTGATTGTTTTTATTAGCTTGCCCTTGTAATAGTAGACGTGTTCATGTGATAATTGATTAATATAATTAAGTGTTATAGATGTATGGGAAATTGAGTTAGTCGTTTTGGGGAAAATTATATATAAGTTATTCGGTGTATAATTTCTACATTTACACGGAACATGCTTAGTCCTTTTGGAAAAATTTAATATAAAATATTTTTGTACTCATGGGTGATAATTAAGTGTAATCATTACATTTTATCTGTTTATACTCATTGTGCTTAGCCCTTTTATGGGAAGTTAAATAAAATAACTAACCTAATTAGATATCCACTATTTATCTACGCTTCAAAACTACTCACGCCAACAAAGTGCGCTACGGTGGGATGTGCCGTTTGACTGAGTGACTGAGCTCTCAGCCGCGCTCCCACATCTACACCCGCCTCTGCGCACGCGTACACTCGCGCACATACACACGATCTTGGTGAAGCTTGGCCAAGCGCTGCAAAAAAGCTAATAAGACGATTTAGCGATAGTGAAAAAAAGTCGATTTCATAACCTTATCCCTATCCTCGCCACCAAAGAATAAACTTGCGTGATAACTTACAATAGTACGAGTTAATATTAAAAAACGGATTCAAATTATTTCCGTAATAATTCCATTTAATTAATTACTCTTTTCCGAGATGGCGGTAGTGCAGTTACAGGTTTTCATATGATTATAAATATTGGTTATTGTAAAAGTTACACCGTAAAAGAAAACGTTTACTTTGTGAAAATTAAAGAAAATTGTTCATTATAATTAACGTATTAATGACCATGGTGAGCTATAAATAGAGCTCTAGCAGATATTTTGTCTTATTGGTTTCTCTACGTTATAATTTATATGCAACAAAATACTAATTGCAGCAAGTTTACGTAAATATTTACAGAATATTTATGTGCAATATCATGCAAGTTGGTGGTAAACATTTATATATAATTGATAACTAAAGCTAATCGAATTTGTAGGTTTCCCTATTTGAACTTCCGAACGTTGTTACACCTTCATTATGTTTATCTTTATAAATACATACTTTGTATATTTTAAAAGAAGTGTGAGCTTGTTTATAAATAAGCATGAAAATAAGACTTCCAATTAAAATAAAGAAACATTTTTGTTAACACGTATAATTTGCGACTCTCATGTACAATAGAGGGAAGAGTCGACATATACTCAAATTATGAAAGTATTTTGTAACCTTCACGTATTGCATGATATAGTCTAGCTAAAGTAAAATTATCAATAAGATATAAGTAAACTTATTCCATCACAAGACTGCATGTTTCTTTTTCTGATTAACTTCGATGTTTTATGTTGATTCTTTTAGTGAACTAAAAAGTATAAATGCACTTATACGTTCAGAACAAAACAGCAATCTAGTAACCGCGAATAAAGTGAACTTATATCCTTTTAGCAAACAGATTTTATTACAATTATATTATTGTTACAGCTCTTATTAAATGGTAATTTAACAAATCATACATGATCTATGTTATGCCAAATAAATAACTAAAATGAAACTAAATGGCTTGGTATATTTCAGTGTAACTCATTTAGAGTTCAATAACTTCACAGAATAATTATATTATAAAAATCAACACATCATTCAATTACCTACACTGTTATGTTGCAACGATAAACCTAAACTACTAAATTTTTAGTCGCTATCCGTATCGGAACTTTCAGAATAGTTCCGCACATTAATCACCATCTCATCAACTACAATGTACCACTGCCTTATAGTAGTTTCTATATGCTGTACACAATTAGACCAAACAGTTTGGTTGCATAGCTGTAATGCTTCGTTCCTCATTGCAATAACATTTTCGTCTTTATAGCCATCTCTTCCAAAGTGTTTATCGCAGTACCCTTTGCATGTGCCCATATGAGTTCAATTGCATTAAATTCACAATGATACAGTGGCAATCGTAACGCTTCACGTCCATTGCTTCTAATTATTTCATTTACCTCATACCTTTTCTCTATTTACCGAGATTTAATAAGTTCAGTTTTTAATAGTGTGGGTTCATAACTAATATCTTTTTCTGTTAACCACGAAATCATCTTAGACTTACAGTTGATCTCTTGAATGTATCGTTTGAGAAAATAAGTTTCTGCTATATTTTGTTTTTACAATACAGCTCTACGATTAGAGTCTTTTTTGAACTTGAATCCTAATGTGTGTAATGTACGATTTAAACTTCTATCACTTAATAAAACATGACATCATGGAGTTCAGCATTTACAACTGTGACATGCTTTTCTGTAAATAAAACCATTTCAGATGTGGGAATATGTATACGTTAGATTGTACTGACTTTGTGCATACATGTTATGCAATGCATTTCTAATGCACATTTTGGATGTTTCTGGCAGATCGTTCGATTTGGTTTTTTTACGATGTTGTTTTTTACCTAGGGTGAAAAAGATTGGATTAGATCTACTGCGAGACTTGATATTCTTCACTGTGGTCACAAATATACCCATAGCATTTGCCACACGCTGTAATTTTGCGGTTACAATAGTGAAATAAACTTAAATATTACCTACATCTTGAATGTAGGATAGTGAGGTTATGTGCTAAAATTACGTCGTTAGTCAAATTAGAATTAAAATGTGTGTTAAACAATAAAGTTTGATTCAAATTAAAGTTGGGTACGCCTCATCGATGTAAACTCTATAACAAAATTACATATCTTTATATATCTCTCTCTTTCTCTCAACTACACGTATTAGAGAAGGATACCATAAGAACATAAATCCGCTCTATAATTCATATTACCGCACTAAAACGTGTGTCGTGATTAAGAAGCAGCATCTGTCACCCCAGTCATTTTTTGAAATGATTGTTAATGCGTTTTTGCTTTACGTTTTATAAAAAACAGGTTTTTTGTCAACACTATCTACAACTTGCACAGTGAATTATCGGTAATTTGGTAACATTTTTACATAATTTATACAACAACATTTTAGATATGTTACGTAATTAGCACCTTTAATTTCAAGCGCAGCTCGTGGTTATGAACGTGCTTAATTATTTTGAATGGGAACGTGATAATCAAGGGGCACTCGTTCCATTTGAATCTGTTATGCAGGTGTGTAGAACATTATTATGTAAAATACGATACATGGAAGGACAAGGACTACTTTTGGCGCACGTTGAAGCATGTGGGGTTAGTATAAATACAAGTTAGTGCAATAAAATAAAAGGGTTATAGAAGCCCAAAAAGAACATAATCTCCACAGTTACCAGCTAAACCGAGAAAACGTACGCAATTTAAGTCTACCGAAGTTAATGACTATGTGAAGGATGTCGTAAAGAGAAAAAATTATGAAATGCATTCAAAATGTAAATACAAACATGCAAGACGTGTATAGTACTATTGTTTATATAAACAATGCTAGTACTATACCTGTTTTTGTAGGTATACATGTTACGCTGGCATTACTAGAAAAAGAATGATGCAATAGTCAAGTTTTCGATTTCAGTAGATCAAGTTTAAGACGTCTCTTACGTTCCACTGACTTTTAATCTAAAGTAGATGAAGGTAGAACAAGTGTACTGGAAGAATAACATATTCCTGCCAATCGTGTACGATTTTTAAGAGAATATTAGAAAAATACAGAAGAAAAATTATACAATCCTGTATTCTTAGATGAAACTTGGATTTTCAATCGAGGATCGCACAAAAGAAGCTGGCATGATAAATCTAAGGGAAGCGTGAAGAACAAGCCAATGGGTGAAGAAAAAAGGTTTGTTGTAATTTAGTTATTACATTATAATTCCTAATAGAATAACTTTAGATTTATAGCTTTCATGAAGGTAATTGAGATGGATTTATTTCCGATGCTTCACTTTGTTTTCTACAAAGTCACAAAGTGCAGATTATCATGGAGATATGTGTGTGGGTTGTTTACTTTAAAATGGTTTGAAAATAATTTAATTGCAAACTTAAAAGAACCATCTTTAATTGTAATGGACAGTGTTAGTTATCATTCTAAACTTCTAGAAAAAATTCCAAACAATTCATCTAAGAAGGAAGAAATATGTAATTTTCTATTAAAATACAACATAGCTTATGAACCTAGTATGTTTAAAAAAGAATTACTGCAATTAATTGCAGATAATGCGATACCATCAATGGTGTACGAAATAGATGAAATAGCACACAAGTGTGGACACAGAGTATTACGGTTACCACCATATCACTGTCAACTTATCCAATTGAATTGGTATGGGCAAGCTGCAAAGAACAAAAATATAGGAAGGCATACTTAATTCCAAATTTAACGATGACCATGTAAAAGAAATATGGGTGGAATACTTGCAACGAATTGATGGGACATACTGGCACAAATGCATTAAACATGTCCAAGTGTCTGTTAGAGTGGTGGAAATTGAAAAACATTTTGAGGTTGTGCAACCATTAATTATATCTGATTCTACTTTTGAGAGTGGCACTGATAGCGAATACAATGAATTTTTTTAATTTAAATATTTTAATTCCAATGCAATATAAATATTCTGATTTTTACATAACATATTGATAATTACAATAGGTGGACTGAATACATGATAACTTGAAGCAATGTGAAATCTATTTAACCCTTTTGATACCATAGGTACTTCTAAGTACCTGAAATGATTGGGTGTCGAAATACCGAGCATGTACAGGGTTATTACAAATTATGTTCCCGATTTCAATTAGAAATATTACTGGATTAACCTGTTTTAAGGCCATTTTAGTTGGTACCACTGGAAAGAAAAACTCATAAAGTTTTGTTTACATTGATTTAAGTACGTATCAGCTGTTTGTTAAAGTCAATTGTTGTCAATTGTGTAATGGCTGAATTTGAAGACAGGAATGCATTTTATGTTTTGGATTATCGCATCAACCAATCAGTTATTAGTGTGCAACGTCACTTGAGAACCAAATTTAATGAAGATCCACCTAGCAATCCCCCTATTCGCCAGTGATACTTGAATTTTAAGAGAAATTGGTGCATTTGTAAAAAGAAATCAACTGGAAGGCCGTCAGTAAGCAATGACGCTGTAGAGCAGGCAAGGGAAAGTTTTACGCGTAGTCCACAGAAATCTACTGTTAAATGCAGCAAACAGCTTGGTATACCACAGCCAACAGTTTGGAAAAATTTACGTAAACGTATAAATTTCAAGCCTTACAAACTTCAGCTTGTTCAAGCATTAAAACCAAAGGACAAAGTTCTAAGACTTTCTTTTTGTGAGAACATGTAGGCATTGATGGAAAATTAAAACTGTGTAAAATGTTTAGTCTTTAGTGATGAAGCCACATCCCACTTGTGTGGTACCGTGAACAGACATAATGTCATAATATGAGGTTAGGATAACCCACACACCTACATCGAGCACTTACACTCCGAAAGTTAATTTGTCTTGTACTATCATTTACAACAAAGTGTACGGTCCTTTTTTCTTTGTTGGACAAACAATAAATGGAATAAATTTTGGACATGATGACGGAATGGCTTCTACCGAAATTAGAACAAGAATCCCTAAGTTTCATTCTGGACTTCAAAATCGGCTGCCTGGCAGATGAATCGGCCGTGCAGATCCAAGTGTTGGTGCACTCTTGAACTGGCCTACAAGATCTCCGGACATCACCCCCTGTGATTTTTTCTTGTGAGGATACATCAAACATAAAGTGTATACACCACCAGAAAGCATACCTGAGATCCAACAACGGATTACCAGAGCTATCGAAACAATCGACCTGAACACTCTTAACAAAGTATGGCAAGAGCTTGATTACACGCTTAACATCTGTCGTATCACAAGGGGTTCCCATGTGGAACATTTATAATTCTTAGCACCCGGGATGAAACTTTTTAAGTTTTTCTTAAAATGTAACCATTTTATTTTTTTGTATGATAAATAAAACTAGATTTATGTGCACTTGAAATCGTGAACATCATTTGTAATAACCCTGTATATATTAGAAAAATTTCAAACATAACCTTGAATTTATGTTACAACATGAATACGTAAATGACACATATTGTTATTTTTGGAAGATTCATTTGTTATGTTACATTTTTGTTACCGTTACTTCTGAGTACCTCTGGGAATAAAAAAGAGTTGAAAACAGAGCGAGAAAAAATGTTTACATATTTATTTAGAACAAAAAATGACACGTTTATTTCGTGATATTCTACAAAGCAGTTTTTTTTATTATTTAGGCAAAGATATACACCACACATGGAGCACTTGCTAAATGGTTTTGACTGTACGACCTGAGCACTGCAAACTTCGCACCTACCTCGTCTCTCGGGGTATACAGACCAGTGGTTTCCTCTATTTCCTAATCTTATTTCGTCCGCGACGCTATAAGCGCACCTTCTTTTCTTGATAGGTCCACTGTCTCTTCTTTTTTGGAAAAATTTTGGAGACATTGAGCATAAACCCACCGCAAGCCGTCTTCGAAACGGCAGAACGGATATATGCTTATCCTCATCGTTATCCATACTGTGTAAATGTTTGTAAACTACGTAACTATTGACGAAACAGATTTCCAAACATCCCCAGAATATTCTGCGCCACCACTTTTTAGCACGTCGATTTAGTATATAATATTGTCTTAGTTGATCATGGTAATCCACTCCCCACATAGATGTATTATAATCTTTAACAACCTGTGGGGCTGGAATATAAAACTTCTTACCATCATTTCCCCTTCGTTCCACTTGTGCTGCTTCACTTCCATGATAATTGGATGCCATTGTCACAATTTTTGTGTCTTTCCATTTAAAATATGAGATACCAGTGTTTGATATTCGATAATCAAAATCGCCTCTTTTCATAGATTTTTCCTGTATTGTCTTTTGGTATACCCACTCTGTTTTGTTTAATTGTGCCACAGGCTAATGTTTGCTCTAATTTTAATTTTTCTAATAGGGTCAAACTGGTATAGTAATTATCAAAACAAATTATTTTATTTTGGTGCCATTCTTGTTCCGTTAACCGTAACACAACTCTTTCTCCTAAACCATACTCTTTATATTTATCTGGAATTTCCGCTTTCCCTTGATATATTTCAAACTTTTTGACAAAGCCGCTCATGTCAGCTAACACCCAGTATTTAAAACCCCATTTTATGGGTTTTTTTAGGATTATATTGTTTGATAGATGATCTTCCTTTATATTTAACAGTAGATTCATCCACCGACATACACCTACGTCCTTTATAATTTTTAAATGTTGCATTAAGGTTTTCTATGAGTGGCCGAATTTTATATAGTTTATCTTTATTATCTTGCTGTATTGTCTGAAATCGGTTACGCGGCATAGTATCTGGAACAATATTCACTTTTAAATCATCCGCGGTCGACCAGTAATCCTTTATGCTTGGTAATATGTGATATCCCATTAAGAAATTTATGCCAATAAAAGATAAAAATTCTTCTTTGGTGATCTGAAGATTTTTTCCTTTTTGCGTGGCATACAGATTAGTTTGAAATACAGTACCATCAATTGCAGACCCCATTAGTTTTAAAAAGTAGTCTGTAATTTCTCTGCAATCGGCAAAATGTGTTTCTAGCCATAAATCATTAGTATCTAGATAATCTGGAAGAACAGTAAGTTTTTCCATTTTTTTTCCATTTTCGATCTATTTTTATTTTCTTCGTAACTGTTTTATTTTCTACGTCCTCACTTTCTCCTAATTCTTCCTCAATCTCTTCCGTATCTCCTATTTTCCTCATTTCAGCCTCGTCGTCCATTTCGGTTTGTTGCTTATCCATCTGAATTATTTCTTCTACGTCACTGTCCTCTTCTGAGCTGGTGTCCTGATTATTATCCAACGGTAGCTCAAAATCGTCTAAATCGTGATTTTCAATTAATTCTAGTAATTCTTTTTCACTAAGAACACGATTTCACCTTCCAGCCATTATATCTGAAATAAAAAAAAATCTTGACTAACCATTTCCCAACGGTACTTCTGAGTACCACGTAGAAAAACGTTTTTTGTTTTCAGGTATTACATAAAATTAAAGCATTCTCAATATAAACTGCTAGAAAAGTACTTACGGACACCTCAAATGCACCAAAATTCAATTTATTTCAATTTATTATACTTTGTTTGGCTAACAACAATGCCGTTAATTATCTACGAGATATACCCTGACAACAATCGTCGTTCTGTCAAAAATAGTCGGTGTTGCCGCTTTGTCTGATAATATTCATAAACTTGTAACGTATAATAAAAAGTAATTAAAAGTTAATGAAATAATAAGTTCTCCAAAAAATACACACCTTACACCACTTATAATTGTGCCTTTGGCTCAGTCGGTGATTAATAGGGTAGGTTCACTAAAAGGATTTACTTAATTACCACTTACCATAAATAATAAAGAATGTAAAAAAATGAATGAAGTTATCTCGGGCGCCAAATTGTCTTTTTTTAAATTATCGGGACAATTAAACCGACTTTACAAAAATGAAAAAAAATAACAATATACAGACTATGTTTATTGAATTAAATGTAATGATGAAATAATGAAGGTCTTAAAATTATTCTTAAAACACTAAATAAAACACTACATAAATACCTTAGAAATTTTGTACACAAACTTTTCTTTTTGACAACCTCTGGTATCTAAATATGATTACGGAGAGGTTAACAAGATGAAGTCCTTCTTACGTCATCATGGTGCAATCTTGACATAATGTTATTAGCCGCATCCCAAACTGAATTATTTTTATAAAATCCGTGCAAATTTCTTCTTAAAATTTTTAAATCCACTTCTTATTGTCTTATTTGGAAGTATCCATTCAAAAAATTGCAATCATAAAACGAAAAATGCATGCAATAACAAAATCAAACGCGTACGTAAAATGCAATTACGTTGTAAATTGAAGTAATGATATACGTGTAATTGAAGTAAAAAATGGTATAAATACGTAAAAAAGAAACCAAAGAAAAACAACGTCAAGAAAAACGCCTAAAAAGAACAAAATGCTTTAAATTTTATGTAAATGTATTAAAAATATCTCTTACCACTAAATTGATGGCGTTTTTCACATAAATTTAAATAAAATCAAAAAGAAGCAGCTTTATGCTTCGACATTAAAAAGGAAGTCAAAATGGAGGATTTCGAAGTAGATAATGAGGTCATGTGTACAAGATATCAGCAGATTAACTTAACGCCGACGCGTTGATTATAGAATTGTCACGATGCATTACTCAATGACTGGAAAACAGTTTATGGGAATGTAAATCTCTACGAAAATAGGCACTATGAAGATATGCAAATTAAGTTGCCTACCTCATACCAATATTTCAATAATTAAAATTTTCTTGTATTTAGAACTAGATGAAGGAAAGATCCTAAATTGAGGTATAGTTTATACAACACAAAAAAGAGTTGTTACAAACTTTCTACAGTCCCGGAGAGTCTCGTTGGGAGACAACGGTCAGAATTGTTACTTTGTCGTTTAAACGTTCAAAAGAATTTGGAGGACTCAAAAGTATCGCTGGTAACTAAATAATACTATCGGAAAATATGGTCTCGTATCGAAACGGTTAAACTATGTGCTAAATTAAAATATTAAACATCTATAATTTAGTTGAACTTCGAACTACATTACACTGTATACACTTTCTTCTACAAGAATGAAATAATCACAAATGTATCGATATTTATGTTATCGTAAAGTATTTACAAGAATTATGTCGATTACAAAGCAATAATTATGCTTCTAGAAGGGTTGTAATAAATCTTGAGAATAACTATCTAATTGCGACTTTTATCATTTTTTCCACCTGAAATGATTTAATTTATAATAAACAAAAAAAGTATTTGTTTACTTACAAATATGTAGGTTATGTATTATGATGGTATGTAATTATAATGAAACAATGTCGCAGCAAAATATTTTTGATTCTATCAATAAAATAAGTGGATATAAAGCGTAATTTTTCTAGTTTAAAATATAAAAAACGTTCAATAATTTTCAACTTTCTTTGACATTTGATGGAAATTTATGTGGAGACATATGTCGCTAAAAATATTAACTGAAAGATACTTTGCACGAGAAGCTATGTGCAGAAGTGCTTCTTCCATTCAGCAACCAGCTCGTAACCAATTCGTTTCAGCCAAATAAAACAGAAAATTAAAATCTACGGTAACCTAGGGTTACCAACTTTATTTGAATCAAACTATACCGAGTATTTTACATCTCTGTTCATTGCATTAAACTATTCAATAACATACGTCGATTGTTGCAAATGCACTTCACGTATGTTTCTATCCTTTTTTTTAAAGACGCTTTGAAATGAGATGGCAGTATACACAGTTTGGATAGCTAGATTCATAAACTAATGACGCAGGGCGATTCTTTCGTGGCGAGAATAGTAGGTTGGAAAGTACAAATACGTTTTTTTTAGGCTGTGACTATCCGCACGCGAAATTAACCTAAATCTGTTTAAAAAAATGGAAACAAAAAGGGAATCTAAAATCTACAGTAACCTATAGGATCCAAGCTACGTTACGCTACAGTCCATTCAGAGAATCCCAGGTTACCGTAGATTTTTTTTTCCTTTTTATTTCCCTCTTTAGACAGTTTAAGGTTATAATTTTTGCGTGTGGATAGTCACAGCGTTTTTTTTAAATAGCTCATAACAAAACACTCAGTATTACGCAGACTGCTACAATAGATTTAATTTTGTTGTAACATGAAAGCAATAAAGGGAATATATGTGGAGCAATTTCGAGCTTTTTGTCATGTTTAACCATACTTAGGTATAATTACATTAAATGTAAATAAGTATTCAACCATTTCAATTCTAACAGCAATGGGAGTTTTGACAACGCAGTTAATTTTATCATCGATTGTGTTAGTAATCAACGGTAATACCATTGTTAATTTAGTAAGTGTGTAGTTCTAATCTATCTATAATGTTTAGCTGGTCAATTAAAAATTCCAACATTTGCATATTCCGGAGGAAAGGTGCGATTAACGTGTAATGTTGATCATGGTCGCATACCCATTTCATCCATAGCATTTTTCAAGGGAAAGGATGAAATATACAACTATACCGGTGGAGTTGCAAATTCAGTTTCTGTGTATAATGTCAATGGAGTTCATATTAATGTAAGTAAAAGAAAAGAACAATTGGAAATATCTAATTTATATCATATTCAGTATGACATTACACCCAATAAGAATGTAATTGAGCTTTTAAACGTGAATTATAACACTACTGGTGTTTATAGTTGCAAAGTAAATATCGATCATCCCCAATTAAATTATGCAGAAATATCTGGATCTTTAAAAGTGATAACCAGAAAACCCTAAGACTTGATTTAATTTTTCCAAAGAAATTTGTACGTGTAACAGTTAATAAAAATAAGGTTAATTTAAGACTTTTTGTTCATTATGTACTTAAGAATATTGTGAAGCCATAAATATAATTAGGCTTTGGTTAAAAAATTGTAATGAAACTAAAATACGGTTAAACAGTACCTACGTACTTCCTTTTATACGTACTCTAATTTAGTACTTACCTCTACGCTAGAATGACTTTCCAAAGTTGTTCACATTTAATGATTTGATGCTTAATTATTATATTATACAGGATACATCTTATTATTAGTGAATAAATTAATTAGTATTGTTTATGTAGTCCCTACTAGCACTTATGTTTGGGCATTTAAAGAGCTTAAGAGTAAGCAACGAAATAGTAAAGTATCATTTATATCAAGTTCAGGAGACAAAAAATAACAGTTACGGCCAATTTAAGGCTAATAACGAGTAATCAAATATCATGAAACGCATAAAATGCAAGGTAATCATACATTTGATCTAGTCCAGGTTTTGGTTAGCTTTTGTAATGGAACCAGTAAAGACGGCAGTTTTCCTGTTATTTTTTTGTGTGTGCACAGTTAAAGGTGGTAATTAATTCATAGACTTGTTTAATTTATGCGTAAAGACATTTTAGGTGGTAGGTTTAAAATTCCATCATTTGCGTATGAAGGTGAATCGGTAAAAATTGCGTGTGATGTTGACCATGGACGGATACCAATAAAATCGATGGTATTTTATAAAGGAAAGCAAGAAATTTTTGAATATATTGGTGGAGATGCAAACTCTTTATCAATTTATGCTGCTGATGGTGTAGTAATTAATGTATCTTAGATATATACTAGATAAAACATATTTGCCATAATTATTAATTGCAGACAGATTTAAGACCAAATAAACATGAAATTGAGCTTATGGAAGTTACCACAAAAACGTCGGGAGTGTATAGTTGTAAAGTAAGACTTGATCATCCAGAAATGAATTATGCAGAATTTTCTGGATCTATAAAAGTGATTCCGTATAATCGGTAATATTTATATCATTTTTTAGCGAAAGTAACGATTATTGCTTTAGGTCACCATCCAAGTAAACAATGCGAAGTTCCTTTAAATAATTTACCAAACGCAACATATTGTAGAATATTGTATAATATGTACCTACATATGCTAGAATAAGTGGCAGTTTAGCAAATAAACCAAGTATACCAGGCAATCAAGAACGCTGAAAAGTTGTTTCACTTACATACTTGTACTTGTACAAGTGTACTAGGGGGGTGGACTGAAAATAATCCATTAATCAAATAATCGATTTGTAATATAATCGATTAATTAAATAATCAGTTAATCATATAATCCATTAATCAAACGTTAGTTAACTAGAGAACGTCAGTCTAGAGGAAATTACATTAAAAATATAATTGGGTAAACGCATTGACTATAAATAGTCAATGGTAAAAGTTAAATTTATTTATGTATTTAAGTATTTATTGCAAATAATACATAGAACATAGTGGAATATAATGTATAAACTATAATCGGTAATCGAATACGGAAAGTAATCGATTTCTTAATTAATTGATAGTCAAATAATCGGTTCATTAATAGTGACATTGGTTTCAGTGGGTAAAATCAAATACTTTAATATAATGATGACAGTTTCTACGTCCACGTCCGACGGAGATTTTTGTTATAATATTTGTATGTTCGACGTATATACTATATCGGCCATATCTATTTTAGATTAGATAAACAAAACTACTGTAACCTAACAACAGTAGATTAGATAAACAAAACTACAGTAACCTAAGAAAACAAAATTGCATGGGCCGGGATTCGAACCCGCACCAACAGCGTGGAAGGAAGGCAACCGCAACCACTACACCACCACCACTCTAGCAGTTTCACATTGATAGTGAACAAATGTGAAAATGAAAATCCCCGTCGACCGTACACGTATTACTATTAAAATCCACGTAGATTTAAGAATTCTGAAAAACCCGTCGGACGTAGATGTAGATATTTCTTATAATAATACACGAAACAGTATCGTAAAAGTATTGTTAGTGTAGAGTAGGAGAAGGCAGACTTAAATTATGCAAGGAACAATGTTATAAACAATGATACAGAATTTGTGTATAAGTTTGAAAGCAATCGCACGCACGCGCACGCGCACACACACACACACATATTTTTCAAAAACCTCTTTTTTTGGACTCAGGGCCCAAAACGGATATTTTCGGGCTCAGTTCAATTTCGAATTTGTGACCGATTACAACAGCTTTCAGTTTAGGCGGGAAATTTTAGTTGATTTTTTAAATTTCCACTTTGCAGGTTGGAAGATCATAATTGTTCCACAACAGATATTCACTTATAAAGATATACATTGTTATCATAAAACAATGGTGGGGTTTTGAGCCCGATTTAAATGAAAACAGAATTACTCATAGTTGATGTTTATTTATCGAATTTGTCGTCTCAAACAGTTTTTTTACATAATTAATAAATTTCAATATACGCACTATTAATCGATTGGTAACTGCCCAGTCAATACTCAAGTAGTGTCCAAACGTTAGATAACATATCTTCGGTCTGTTGTCGTAGCTTCATTAATCATTTTTTAAGTGTTTAGGTCACGAATTTTTTTTAAATGAACAATGTGTTTGATGTACTCCCAACAAGGTAAAATCGCAAGCTGTCACGGTTTGGACTTCCTGTAGAATAGAACCTTACTGATTTATTCATCGATGCCCGAATTATTCATTCTGTGATATATGTGGACACAGGGTTTCCGCGTGATAACTACTTTAAGTTGACGTGAATAGTTACAGATTCGAATTGGGATACATATTTATTGTTAGTACATGATGTGAGTATTCATACATATTCTAACCCTACACTTCACTCGTACTCTAATACTACGAGTATTATAATAACTATTGATTGGTGAACTGATGAACTGTGAACTCATTTATTACTGTATGGAGCTATATTTATAACCTATTATCTATGTCATGTTACGATTTAAAAACAGCTGACTTTTCTTGCAATAATAACTTATACTATTCAGCATGATTGTAATTTGTAATATTGACCTAGTTGTGACATAAATATGCTTTAGAAATAATACATAATTAATTATTGGAAAAATAGATAAATGTTTCTTAATACTAGATATACACTACACCTTTCCCGGTGGAAAAAAAACAAATTGAAAATCTAAAATTTTACAATTTTTTCCCCATTTAAAATAAACAACTTACAATGAAATACCTAAAATAAGAAAAATTTTATAAGCTAGAAAGTTACAAAATTTATAATACTAATTGTAATAAGGCTTAATTCTATTTTTGTGTACTGTAATCAACTTATCATTTACCTTAATAACTATATTCGGGCTAGTATCTGCCACCACTTCATACGGTCCTTTAAACAAAGCGTCTAGCTTAGAAGTGATAGTAGCTTTCACTACGTATGTGAATGTATCTTTGCATCTAGGACACTTTTCCTGTGAAGTTTAGATTGAATTAAATTGTTTCGCGCGCTTTAACGGCACTTTGTAGTCGGTACTTTAATTCGAGTGGATAATTCTCAAATTTATATATTCGATCAATGTGGTCAATAGTACTGTTAGATGGTAATCTACAAAGTTTTGCAAAAACCAGTTCATACGGCGTATAGCGTGTTTCAGAATGTACGGTAGTATTAAAAGCGAAACACCAAAAAGGTACCCAAGTACCCCAAGAGCCTGGATACTTGGCCATTTGGTTGCGAAGGTAAGCACCCAATGTTTTATGTGAATTTTCTAATGCGCCTAAAGTTTCATGGTGGTACGCGGTTGAATTTAGTTGTCGAATGTGCAATAATTTACAAATTTCTTTAAAAGTACTTGCCATAAATTCAGTTCCCTGGTCGGTGACCAATTCATACGGGACACCATACCTAAGAATATAATTAGTAACAAAGGCAGAAGCGACCGTATGCACTTCTTTGTTTGGTAAAGGATATGCTTCAACAAATTTACTTAATTCGCATTATAATGTTAAAATACATTTATTATTTTGATTATCTGGTGGGAGTGGTCCTACCAAATCGACAAATATTTTCCGTAATGCGGAAGTAGCAGTGGTTGTAATACTCATTGGTTCTTTACACGGTATCGAATGGTTGTATCGCTGACAATCGTCACAACGTCGGACGTAAGTTTTTACATCTTGTCTAAGTTTTGGCCAATAATAAGTTCGTTTAATATTGTGATACATACGATTCATACCCGCATGAATTCCGGTAGGTAACGTGTGATAATCATTAAGTATTAATTTTTGATCCTGTGGATCCGTAATAAGAGTTAAATTTGGTACTATAGATATTTGTATACCCATAGCTATGATTTCCTCTTTATTTTTAATTATTTCTTCAATAATTCCCCTTTTTTCTTGACTAACTACGCAGTTTAAATCTTTTTTCATTATACATATCATTTGCATGCCATTTATTTTATAACACTTAACTAAATCTCTCAACGTTGCACCGTATGCAGACGCTGATGGAGAAGTGTCACTAATATAAATTATGTGTGTGTCGGGTATATACACCACGTTTTTAAACAATTTATTATCTTGATTCTTCATTTTAAAGTCGTCGTCTTTTAAGCGTTGTACTAGTACAGAATTATTTGGGTATTTACGCAATTTTACGATGCCAGGGTGATCAATCCTATTGTCCGTAAAATCGTCAGTTTCGTCCTCTAAAGTACGTTGCTGCTTAAGTTGAGCACGTGTCATAATGTTAATGTGGTGAATCACCTTACTAGAAAGTTGTTTAAGTTCGCGAGACTCAAGACAAATTCGAGAAAGGGCATCAGCTGGAGCATTTCCTTTTCCTTTAACATAGTGTACAGTAAAGTCATATTCTTCTAATGTAAGTCGAAATTTTGTAAGCCGGCTAGAGGGATTTGTCATTCCAAACAAATATACTAAGGGACGGTGATTAGTATAAATGTCAAACTGTCTACCGTATAGATATGGCCTAAAATGTTTAATAGCCCATACAATTGCTAAGAGTTCCTTTTCAATGATTGGGTAATTACGTTCGGCAAGATTCAAAGTTCTGTTGGCATAAGCAACAGGATTATCATTCCCATTTGACAATACCGATCCCAGAGCATGGCCTGAAGCATCAGTACGCAGAATAAAACGGTTATCGCTCCCGAAATTTGGATATTGTAAAATGGGTGGGTGCTCCAATAAGTTTTTTAAAGCGTCGAATGAGTTTTGACATTCTGAAGTCCAATTAAAAATAGAATTTTTTCGCGTTAGACGATTTAAAGGCTCTACTAAATCAGCAAAGTTGTTTACGAATTTTCGATAATAGTTAGCAAACGCGACAAAACGTTTAGTAGCATTGGCGTCTGTTGGCACTGGATAGTTTTTTATAGCGACTAGTTTGCCTGGGTCGGGTAAAACACCCGCCGATGAAATGACATGGCCTAAAGTTCCTTCTGAAGAAAGGTACACTTGCTTGGGTTTAATTTAAAATTTACATTACGTAGTCGTTGCAATACTTTTACTAAATTTTGATTATGATGCAATAGATTTCGTCCAAAAACAATAATATCCTCCAAATAAATAAAACATGACTCATAATTTAATCCTGACATAGCAATTGTCATTACTCTTGAAAATGCACTAGGACTAATTTTTAATCCCATTGGTAACTTCGTCATTTGATATTGACCAGTAGCTGTAGTAAATGCTGTGCACGGTCCACTGTCGGGGTGCAAAGGTACTTGATGATAACCTTGCGCTAAATCCAAATGTGAAAAATAAACTGCACCGGATAATGAATCTAAAATTTCGGTAATACAGGGTAAAGGAAATTTATCGTTTTCAATACGTCTATTTAATAATCGATAGTCTATAACCATTCGCCATTTTTTCTCACCTAACCTATCTGATTTTTTAGGAACGATTAGTAACGGAGATGACCAATCCGATCTGGTTTCTTCAATTATTCCGTCTTTAAGTAATTTGTCTATCTGTCCGTTGTCGTTTTATGTTGGTAAGTACATACATGAAATTGATCTAAAGTCTCGATTTTTGGTTTATAGTTTTTTATTCTAATTTCCTTGTCATTCGTATTGAGTATCCTAACGGGGATAAAACTATCTATTGGTTTATCTATAGTAGAAGCTGCATACATACCTTCACACACTTCATCATTCATAACAACGCAATCATCTACACATTTAACCGAAAAATACCTAATAACTTCGCAACGAGGCGGTATTAAAATGCATTAATCGTGCATGGATTGCATACTTAAAGAAATATAATTAGACTGCACATAAAATGAAAACAAAAATTTTTCGTAATCTAAGTGAGCTGAAAATTTTGTGAAGAAATCACTTTCCAGAATTCCATGAATATTATCTGCAAACTGATCTAATATTTAAAATTCGTGTTGTAAGCAAAAGTTTTGAATGTTTAAATTTAAATTTACGGCACCATGAGCTTTGATGGAACCTGCAGTACAATTAATTGTTATATTTTGATCTGAATTTATGTATTCGTCCTTCTGAACGTAATTTTTAAATAAAACGCTAATTGTTGCCCCTGTGTCGATAAGAAAATTTAAGTCATTTTCTCGATGTTTCAGTTGTACGTAATTTATTCCATTCATACTTATAATTGCAGCGTCGGTACTAAATCTACATTTCGCTGACTCGAAAAAACTGGTTTCTAATGGCTTCCGGATTATGATTTATTTTACTTTCACGGTCCTCGTTATTGTTATCATGAGTATTTGCGAAATAAGCATTCTGATAGTTATTTTCTCTGCGTGTATTACGCGACATTTGTCCTCATCCGCATTCAAATATACGACTACCTTGACTGTGTCCTCTGTAGTTTGAAAAATCTTGACGATTACCGGTATTATGATTATTCTGCGAATTATGTAAGTTATTAGAAAAATTGTTTTGTAGATGTCGGTAACCCCTACAGAATCTACTTTGAAATCGTTGTGTTTGGAATCGACCGCGAGAATTTTGGTAACAACCGCGAGAATTTTGATAATTAGTACGCCCCTTTGTGTGGAAAATTAGAGACGGAGAATTTGGTACTTCCTTGCTTTCTATTATCGCTGTATTTATGACATCTGCTAGGTTATTTTGACCCCTAGCTCGTACGTCCGTAATTCATTACTTTGTAGACCCCTAACAAAAGCACTAATGGCCAACCTTTCGTTGACTTCTTTAAGAATTGTCCGTTTTTCATTGTTACCTGCGGCTTCAGTAATGGTCAAATCCAATATTAGTTGGCAAACAACCTTACCAAAGTCCTCTATAGATTTCTCGTTTTGTTTAACATTATGTAATTCTATTGAAAGTGCTGTTACAGATTTCGGTGTGAACAATTTACTTTGCATATCTTTAATCAAATCATCTGTTGACTCATAGTTAGCGAGTAGCTTAGCTTGCGCGTTTTCTGATAGGCGTGTTGCCAGTACATATTTGATTACTAATTGCTTATCGGTTTCTTTTAATAGGTCAACATATAATTTGATCGCGTTTATTAATTTCTTAGTGGTACCATCAGTATCGTCCATTTCAGGCAGTAATACTGCTGCCGTTCTTAAACTAAAACTTTCTGTACCCATTTTAACAATTTTGCTGAAATTTCTGTAATTTTTATTACGTGAGGTTCTTTATCCGCTTTATGATTAATTTTAATTATTAACCCATTATAGTCTTTTTTTATACGTTCTAATTCAGCAAGTTTCCTGCTTATAACACTGTGACTTTCCCTACAATGTTGGTTGTCCTTTATTAGATTAGTTTTAAATAACTTAATTTCTACGTGAAATTATTGAAATTTTTGGAGCATTGCATATTTAAAAACTTACACTTATATTTCCTTATCGCACTGGCCATGGATTGTTGACTGCTTACACTGTATTGAGGGCATCTGTGCTGCTGATTCGCTTGTCCACTTGCTTGAGCATCTGTTGTTTACATTTGTTGTACATGATGTATCCTACACCTAGAATGCAGATTAGGGTTATTACTATGGAATAAACGAATAAGGGTGATGACGTTTGTTGTAGCACTGAGTTTGTTTGACCCCCGCTATTACCCGCTTGATTGATGAATATTTCTTCTTTGCTTGATTCACTGCCCATTTTAACAAATGTATATGTATATATATATATATATATATATATATATATATATATATATATATATATATCCCTTTTTCCATCTTTCCTACTAGCAGGGACTGGCAGGGTCGCCATGTGATATATGTGGACACAGGGTTTCCAGGTGATAACTACGAATTGGGATACATATTTATTGTTAGTACATGATGTGAGTATTCTTACATATTCTAACCCTACACTTCACTCGTACTCTAATACTACGAGTATTATAGTAACTATTGATTGGTGAACTAATGAACTGATGAACTCATTTATTACTGTATGGAGCTATATTTATAACCTATTATCTATGTCATGATACAATTTAAAAAGAGCTGACTTTTCTTGCAATAATAACTTATTCTATTCAGCATGATTGTAATTTGTAATATTGACCTAGTTGTGACATAAATATGCTTTAGAAATAATGCATAATTAATTATGTGACCAACGCATTACAGTCCGGGAGTGTGCCGTCTTGTTGGAAATGAATTAGTTGTATTAATTTTAATTACATATTCACTTTTGAACTTATCCGTTCATAACAAAACTTATAATGAATTAGTTGTATGTTTTCGAATTCAGCCAGCTGAGTAAAGCAATAATTGGTTAAAATATCAAGATACACAGCTCCATGAATTGTCCTTTCAGCAAGGAAGAAAAGCCCTATTACTCGATTTTTCATCACACCACACCAAATTAGGCGAGTGGCATTGTTACTCAATAATTGCATATGGATTTTCAGATCTCACATTCGTGCATTGTGTATGTTAGCACACCCATTCATGTAGCTTCGCCTGTAAACATTATATCATGTAAAATGATTCCTTTTCATTAACTGTATGTAACATTTCAACAGCGAAATTGAAACGTTTTACACGGTCACCAGGCTATAATTCCTGCAGTAGCTGGATTTTACATGCGTGTAATTTCAGTCTTTTGTGTAAAACTATGTGAATTGTTGTTTTCAGTATACCTAACTCCAGGCTTCAACAAGGGATGGACGTCTGATATTTGTGGTTTGACTGTTGATTTTTGTTTGATAACTGATCCAGTTTCTTCGAATTGTTTGAACTAATGTCGTATATTATTTTCATGTGGTGGATCTCTTCCGTATTCACGTCGAAATTCACATGCACCTTGAACTGAAATTAAGAACTTCAATTCAGCCAGCACACTTTGCTTTTTCTTTATTGGAAACATAGTAACGCTCTAAAAACACATCAGCAACAATAATAATAAAGTTGAGATTACAACTACTGTTACACACTTTTCGGTTGGAGGCTACGAGGGTTACCAATACGTCTCAAAACTTTCCTAATCTATACAAATCGAATCTTTGAACTGTATTTTTACAAAAGCGAAGTAGGTGTATGTAATGTAGGGGTACATTACATGGCAATATGATGGGTTAGATTACCCGGTACATGGGATTGTGAAAGAAGCTCCATAAGCAACAGCATGAGCAAATCGTAACTTTATCATTTGCTTACAGACGGAGTTTGCAGTATATAAACAAAATAATTTTATTAAAGTTTGATTACAGCTACATCATTTATTTCCATTGTAATATATATATATATATATATATATATATATATATATATATATATATATATATATATATATATATATATATATATATAGGAAGTGTGGCTATTAACAACGAGACTGACGCTGTAAAACGTTTTATTTTGATTTAATAGTAACACCTCGTATTTTAGTTAATTTTTTTTGTTTTTCAGTACAGTTTAATTGCTCGAATCGATTTGTAGGTCTTCGGATGATGATTCTGTGATTTTGATTATAAACTCTGCAATATCATCTTGAAGGTTATCAGCTACCCACATATTACTTTCAACGTTCTTTACATGGCTTATATAGTGTTGCCAATTTTCAATCGTCATTTTTTCGTAACCAAATTTTATTAATTCCCCCATGCCTTTAACTTTAAAGGTCTTGTTATTCATTTTCATATGATATTTGACTTGTGCCCACACCATTTCTATTGGGTTTAATTCGCAGTGGTAGGGAGGCAAACGAAGAACCTCACGACCTCTTTCTTGTGCCATAACATCAAGTTTATTCTTCTCATTTAGATGCCTCCCTTGTGCTACAGTAGCCAATAGGTCTCACTTCAACATGTTACCTTCAATGGGCATTTCTTTCTTACTAAGCCAATCTACAATTTGTTCTTTTCGCCACGCCGTTGTTGGAATCGTCTCTACCTTCCTGCTACGATAAGAAGCATTGTCAATAACGATAATTGAATTTGGTGGTATATTTGGAATGAGTTGATTGATAAACCAATTTTCGTAAGTGTCTACATCCATTTCATTGTGCACATCGGCTGTGTTCTTTTTACAGAGGAAAGTAAGTTCCGCACCAGGAATAAAACCATTATCGCCATCAGCATGAACTAAGGAAAAAGGGGGTCCAAGACTACTTGGTGATTTTAAACCTGTACTGAGGCCCTTGAACGAATGCCTGCCGACCACTATCAATAGTGGTGTCGCACCATGCCTTACTTATTGTGTGACCCACGCTAACCCACGATTCATCGGTGTATATAATATATCTACCTAAAAGTGAACATTGTTAATTATGCGAAATACAACATTATTTTATAAACATGTAATTAGCGATCGAATAAAAAGACTAAGTACCTTCTTCCCGAAGCTTTCTGATGCATCTTATAACGTCATCAGGTCCAACAAGGATACTCTTGCGTCGCATTTTTTGAAACTCAAAACCCATATCTTTCTAGAGGTTGAATAGTGTACGGTTGTCCCATTTTCGTATGTTTTACGGGGTATCTCGCTTATTTTTTAGGTTAGAACCTTGCGGTTTTCATGACATCGTGCTACTTTTTAATGAAACCAAAGATGCATTATTCAAATTTGCCATAGCCATCTTAGTTTTTGTGCTACAGGGTGATTTTGGAAAAATTGCATTTTCAGTCATCCCCCGTAACTCTGTTATTGTCAGACATATTAAAAAAGTAAAAACTGGTATTTGTAGATTTTTTTACGTAGAATCCAATGGCGTACTCGGATTTTCTTTAGAGGTCACAGTTTTTGAGATATTGACATAACTTACTTTTTCTTATGGGACACCCTATATATGTTTTTTAAATCTCTTTCCCCTTGCCAAGAGATTTTCAAAAATAGAGCATAATCTATATTTATTTTTATAAATAACGTGACAAAATGATTTTTTTCTGTAATTTACATTGATAAAAAACAAAATAATTAATAAATCACAAATATTGTTCAAATTGCAGACCATTATGTCTCCTATAAGTTTCACAAAGTTTATAAATTCTTTTGATAGCATTTTCCAACATAAATGATTGTCTTCTTAATTCTGCAAAAGCATTTTCCGTTGCAATTTTTAATTGTTGCATGTTGAATAAATTTTATTCTTTAAATATCCCCACAAAAAAATCCAAAACCGAGAGATCCGGTGATCGTGGTGGCCATCGAACTGGTCCATTTGTTCCAATCCATCTCCTGGGAAAACATTCATTTAGCCAGTTTTGTATTATTCTAGCATTGTGGGCTGGAGCCCCATCCTGCTGGAAGAATATATCGTTCAGTTGAGCCAGTGGATTATCTTCTACAATGTTCATAGTTTTTTCTTGTAGAATTTGTAAATACCCATTAGAGTTTAGGTTTTCTTCATAAAACTCTTGTAAACTATTTTTCGGTTAAAAATAAAGCAGGAGACATTAAATCCGAACCTGCCTTGACGCTCTCTAGGAAAAATCACGTGGGTGTTTTCTTGACTCTAAAACCGCGAGTTGTGTCCATTAAGAATTCCCGAACTTGTGAAATGTGCCTCGTCTGACCAAATTATTTTTTTTTCAAAATTATTGTCCTGAGTTTTCATATTTATAAACCAATTGCAGAACTCCAATCTACGTTCAGCATCACCAGGGTGCAGATGACGAACAAGTTTATACTTGTAGGGTTTGAATTTATGTTTTTTTAAATCCTTTACACTGTTGTTTTAGACACACCGGTCTCTTCATCTATTTTCCTGCACGAGGTTTCAGGAGTGGCTTGAACAACTGCTAAAACGTTGATCTCTGATTCCTCGTTCTCTTTGTTGTAAACTCGGGGTCGAGGTTTGTCAAAACATCCGTGTTGGCAAAGATTAAATTTTAATTTTTGAAATATTCTTCTGTCGGGTTGTCTTCTTTCGGGATATCTATATGACAAAATAGGTATATAAAATAAATACAAATTCTAAGGTAAAGATTAACTGATCTGTTCAGATAGAGTTCTAAGGTCTGGTCTGCGTTTTCATTAGATATTATGAAGCAGGTATTCATATCATATTTCTCAAAGTTTTCAAATTTTTGGTTTCGAGCCATATTAAAAAATAATTAAACAACAACAACAAGAACAAGAACGATAACAATAAACAAAAACAACGAATAACAATAAATATCAGCACTAAACTTGGGAAAATGTAACCAGGAATAATTTGAGAGAAGCAGAAACTTTAAAAATCAAATACCTAAGTAATGGCAGAACGTTAGTTATTTTGTTTTTTGCGTTACCATGGTTACCCACGGCTATCCACTATTATCAATGTAAATTATAGAAAAAAACCGTTTTGTCACGTTATTTATAAAAATAAATATAAACCGTGCTATATTTTTGAAAAGCTCTTGCATTCTACGTAAAAAATCTACAAATATCAGTTTTTACTTTTTTTATATGTCTGACAATAACAGAGTTACAGGGGATGACTGAAAATGCAATTTTTCCAATATCACCCTGTAGCACACAAAGTACTATGGTTATGGCAAATTTGATTAGTGCATCTTTGGTTTCATTAAAAAATAGCACGGTGTCGTGAAAACCGCAAGGTTCTAACCTAAAAAATAAGCGAGATACCCCGTAAAACATACGAAAATGGAACCTGTGCTGCGTTTAAAATTTGGTAAATCTGTATCACCATTAATGGAAGAAAGGATACTATTCATCGTTGGTGGAATGTTTTCAAAGAAAGAATTGCGCGCTTTACATCGAATAATTGACTGTATATTCTGGTCATATACATGAAGACGATCATTGAGTTGTGCACCTTTTCGTTTCATGTGTTTTTTCGAACTAACTACTGCTCCGGTTTTGTCTTCCTTTTTGATAGCATAGATACTATGCTCTGTGCAACATAAAGCTTTGCTGGCTTTTGTAACACCTGCACTAACGTTCATTGTGACCAAGAAATAATTAAGTACATTCATAATCAGGCATTTCTCCGTACGGCTGAAGTGTTTTCCACTTTATGTTTGCAGGACCAGATTCAGCTTCCATCTCCATATGATCCAAAATTATACAAAATAACCCCAATCATACAATTATAGAAATTATTCATCATTACCCTATAAGACGCGTGAATGAGATGTAGGCGTTCTGAAAAGAACGATTTTTAATAAATGGAGTTAGCTTAATTCGATAAATATCGTAGAAAAAGCAAGCAATAAATTTAACAGTACACGGAGTTGATATTGATTTGTTATTAAATTACATTTTAGGTTTGACAACATCGCTATGAATAACAAGGATACCATTATTTAGAAATGACTAAAGATAGTAAAAGAGAGAGAGAGTTACTCCATAAGAACCGGTACTGAATTTGGAGGTTTCGACAGACTGTAGGAAAATTTATTACATTGCGTCTTATTAAACTTTTGCTCCTTATCCATAGGTACCTATATTATGTTATTTTTCTTTGAACGTTTCAAGTGAAGTTTGTACTGCAACTAATTATGACATTAACATTAAAAATAAACAAGCAATTAAAACCTTAAATAAACTTTATTCTTTTTGATCGAGTCATTGTTTACGGGAAAATACGTATTGTGAAAATAAATCTTATTAAAAGCAATTCAATGACAATCACAAAATACAATTTTCAAAAATCAAAGCTTATTTTGATTAAAAAACCCAAGTACAAAAATAAGCAAATAATAATAATATTCGTTCACAGACTGTTAGTAAATGTAAAATATAAAAATTACTGTCGTAGGTTTGCTTTTGAAAACTGTAGGTTATATTTTTCAAGTGAAACAGATGCTGCGTCGGAATAGAATTTTACATTATTAGTTATTAGCATAGTAAAGAGGTTTTACTGGCGATAGGAGTTTATTGGCGAGCCGTTAGGCGAGTTTGTAATCTCCCAGAGAGAGCCGGCAAAATCCGTTACCTGGCGTTTATAATGTAATAGATATATTTTGCTTATTATACATTCGTAAATACATTAAAAAAGTGAATATTTGATATACAGGGTGCGGCGTTAGTGCGTCGAAGTACGATTTATACGTTATTAAAGGACATCAAAAAAAGTTATTTACAAAAATTATAGGCAACCTCACACTTCACATTATAAAATTATTTCCGTATTTACAGGGTGTTACATATTACCAGGCTGAACCAAACATACTTTTTTTTAAATGGCACACCCTGTATATTATTTCAAATTTAGATTAAGCTCATATCCCTCATACTTCCAATATAGGATTTCATTACGTTATACAGGGTATTTCAAAAGTTATGGTCAATTGTACACGAAAATCATTCTCATTTCAACGTCGCGTATACCCTAGACAGAACAACCTAACAATAATTTTTTTCAGGCATAGCTTGTTGACATTGGTAGTGATACGAGAAAGTGCTATTTCTTTATTATTGCACCAATTGAATATAGAGCGAGCCTAAACTCGAACAGTCAATTTTTCAAATGAATCACCCTGTATTTTATTTTAAAAAGTGAAAATATACTTTATGTTCTTTCATTTTTATTAAGCACTCCCTATAACTAAAATCGTTAATTTATGAGATATTTTCGGGGATAATATAACTAGTGTTATGATTATCATCGGTGATAGCTCGATGAAAAAAATTGAATTTTCTACAGGTTTTAACAAGTGGTATCATCGATTATTAATCATATCAATTTTAAACGATCTGTCAGTTTGATAGTAAATATTACAGTGGCAAGATAATCAATACAATTATTTATTTCTTTGAAACTTTTGTCACTTTGACAGTAAACTGTTTTATTCATTAAAATCATGCGACAGTCAACATGCGGTGATAAAATTATCACCGATTTGACAGCCTATTCTGCGATTTTGTTTGTGTATTTTAACCAATGAAAGTAATCAAAAATGTACCATGTGACATGTGAATTATATTCTCAGTTTAATAACAGAAAGAGATTTTTTAACAATTTCTATTATAACAAGTTAGCCGTGAACAAATGACAGATAGATATTATTCAGTAATAATTAGTAGCTTGTCATTTAACAAACTTCTTTGAGATTGTGTAGTTTGTTGAGAATGTATGAAATATTGTTTATTAGCACAAAGAATTTACAAAGAGAGATATCCCGCACGAAGAAAACCCGAGAAAATAACGTTGGAAAGGTAAGTAGATTGTTTTAATCGTACGGGTTCAGTACTTTATGAAAAAAAGGAAAGGACAAAACCTGTACTTAACGAGGAAAATGAATTTAACGTGATGCTTGAAGTTACGCATAATCCACATGTTAGTACACGAAATCTCGCGTCAGCATGATATTAGTGACAGGTGCGCCCGAAGAGTACTGCGTAAAAATAAGGTGCATCCATACTATATCCAGTTGCACCAAGAGTTACTCGAAGATGACTATCCCAGAAGGGTTGCTTTTTGTGAATGTGTTCAACGCCAAATTCACAATCAGGCAGATTTCTCTAATTTTGTCTTGTGTGGAACTGTGAATAGACACAACTTCCATTATTATTCGGCTAGTAATCCCCCTCTTATATAACACTCTTTTGATGGAACAGTGAATGGTCAGGTTTATTTGAACTTTTTAAAAAATCATTTATCACTACTGTTGGCAAACGTTCCTCTTAACATTCGTCAAAGAACGTGGTTGTTACACGATGCAGCTCCGGTACATCGCACTAGATTAATTCATAATCATCTTAATACCCATTTTCCTAGAAGATGGCTGGCAAGAGGAGGACCCATTGCATGGCCAGCTCGTTCACCAGAGTTAAATAAAATTGACTTCTTCAAGTGGGGTTATGTGGAAAACCGTGTGTATCAAATACCTCCAACCACACAAGATGATATGAAGAATACAATACGAGAAGCATTCCAGAGTATTAATGTAGAAATGATAAGAAATGTCAGTCGAGAATTTGAAGATCGACTGCAATGCTGTTTTCGGTGGACATTCTGAACATTTATTATGAGATTAATTAATTTTATAAGAATTTTGTCTTAATGTTTTTTGAATTTTTTATAATTGTCACACCTTTATTTGTTCGCGGCTAACTTGTTATAATAGAAATTTAAAAAAAAATCTCTTTCTGTTATTAAATTGAAAATATCTTAGAAATTAACGATTTTAGCTATTGGGAGTGCTTAATAAAAATGAAAGAACATAAAGTATATTTTCACTAATTAAAATAAAATACAGGGTCATTCATTTGAAAAAATCATGTGTTCGAATTTTGGCTCCTCTATATTTAATTGGTGCAATAATAAAAAAATTGCACTTTCTCGTAACACTGTACCAATGTCAAAAAGTTATGCCTGAAAAAATTACTGTTAGCTTGTTCTGTTTAGGGTATACAGGACGTTGAAATGAGAATGATTTTCGTGTACAATTCACATAACTTTTGAAATACCCTGTATAACGTAATAAAACCCAATATTGGAAGTATGGGGGAGATGAGCTTAATCCAAATTTGAAATAATATATAGGGTGTCCAATTAAAAAAAAATATGTTTGGTTCACCCTGGTAATATGTAACACCCTATAACTACGGAAATAATTTTATAATGTGAAGTTTGAAGTTGCCTATAATTTTTTTAAATCACTTTTTTTGATATTTTCTTTAATAACGGATATATCGTACTTCGACGCACTAATGCCGCACCCTGTATGTATTACATATTTACAATATATGTGCGTAATCGACTATTTACTGCGTGAGCAGTGAGCGCATATTAATTTGGATAGAGATTGGCCGACGGTCATTTTCTCTGATGAAAATACGTTCTCATCATCGCAAGATGCTCCACTCACTTTATAGCTCCCCGATAACCAAAGGCATAATCAAAGATACATTATGCCGCTAGCAACAAGCGGGCGTGTGTCCACAGGTGTATGGGGATGAATGAGCAGCGCTGGACCTGAAGAATTGGTGCAAGTATCTCCGCCAGCGTTTAACTTCATTCGATATACAGAAGTATTGGAAGATGTGCTTTTACCTTCAATTAATATTTTATGCCCGGAAGAAGAACGTGATGGACCAATCACTTCTGTTCAAGACAATTGCAGTTTCCATACTGCACGACGGGTTATGGATTGGTTCGCAAATAATGCTGGCAATATAGAATTGCTGCGTTGACCCAGTAAACCTCCAGATTTAAATCCAATCGGGAACCTTTGGGCCGATATGGCAAGGAATGAGAACGATCATAACTACAATGGTGTAACGAGCCAGGATTGAGTAACATAAATTAATTATTATTTTAATAAAAATTATTAAGATAATGTTTTAATAATAATTCATTTTTATTCCAGTGCCAGATAAAGGTAAATAATCAGCACTTTTGCGTGCGCACCAGTACCCCACTTGCACGATGTGCAGAATCGCTGCGACATTTCCTACCATAAACCCCGCTCATTCGCAAGGTTTATAAGCGAAAACTTTAACATTTCCTTTGGATTGTGTTGTAGAACGATTCTCTACAACACTCTCTCTCCTGCCTGCCTGTTTGTAATAATTTATTATTACACCTGAAACTTCTATCTGTGGAACGCTTCTCTACAGATATTCTCCTGCCTGCCTGTTTTGTAATAATTTATTATTACACCTGAAACTTCTATCTGTGGAACGCTTCTCTACAGATATTCTCCTGCCTGCCTGTTTTGTAATAATTTATTATTACACCTGAAACTGCTATTTGTAGAACGCATCTCTGCAAATATACTCTCCTGCCTGCCTGTTTGTAATAATTTATTTATTACACCTAAATTTCTCTATTCGAGAACATAACCGCCTGACAGCTCTTAAAGCAATTTCAATTAAATTTAAATAGAATTCAAATACTCGAAGTATAACCGATTTTATGAAAATAGTTGTAATACCTAGAAATTCCTATTAACCAACCATCCTTAAGAAAGTAATTGACGTCAAAGAGGTTTTGCGTATTATACTGATCTTCGGTAGATTGACTGGTTAAGACCGGCGATCACCTGGATTATTATAGGGCTTCTCCTAGCAAATGAGGCTTTAAGCAACGTCTGGAAGTTCAAATCGAGCGCTATAACCTCCAAAACGGCAATTACCACGTCCATCCTGAACCACCTGTATAAAGTTCTACATATTCATAGTGTCCGTTATAACTTTGAATAAGTAGAATCCCTAGAATTTGCTGATTTAGCTCGAGCTCCCTGCTTGGCTATCAACACGTAAAATTGAGCTATCCTGAAACACCTGTATAAGTTCTATATATTCACAGTGTCCGTAATAACTTTGAATAAATAGGATCTCTAAGATTCGTTAATTTAGACTATTGAGCCCATTGGCTTGGCTATTAACGAAATTATAAACGAACAACCAATATATCCTGAACCTCCTGTATATAATTCTATATATTCGAAGCGTCCGTTACAGCTTTGAATAAATAGAATCACTAGAATTTGTTGATTTAGCTCGAGCTCCCTGCTTGGCTATCAACACTTATAATTTACTTCCCCTGTATATCACAAAAATATACCGGAATATCCTAATCCCAATTTGTTACCGAAAACCAACCTGAATTGAGTAAAATATTACATTTATACAACTAAAAGTAAATTTTACGTTTTACTTCAAGTAAAAGAATTTCTATTTCACAATAAGAAATCCATTATATTAATTAGAATAAGGCCATTTATTCTGCTTTAAGAATTAAAAACTTTAAGATAAATATACTTAAGGAAAATAAAAAGGGAAAACCCAATTTCGCAAATACGTATTCACATTTGATTAGTGTAAAGAATCATCCTCTTTATACCAATAAAACGAAGGTCGCGTTACCTTGTAAAGTAGTGAATGAACTCATCAATATTTTCAACAACACCTGGTTGACAATATTCCTGAATCACGTAAACATTTCAAACCGTAAATTGCGAATTCCAAAACATTGAATAACCACTTGTAGATATTTTGATTGTATATAGTATTTATAGTTAATTAGAATTTCCTTAGACATTGTGTACAAACCCCAAAAATTAAATACATAACACACAACCGTTGCCTAACACAAAATTGTATTAACACAAATCGTGTACATACCAAAACCTGTGTTGGTTCTGCTTTTCGTTAACCTGTTCCGAATTGCAAAACGTTACTTAAGAAATAAGTAATAAAGAGCCAGTCCCTGATAGAAATTTGAATTACGCTTAACCTCAATTCAAACACATTTTCTTAAATACTAATTAAACTAAATCAGAATAAACTTACCTGGCAAAAACACAGTAATCCTCCTTGAAATTGTACACACACCCTTGTATTATTTACACCTGAACACGTTATAATTTTGTTTAGAAATAAACAAAATCCACCATTTATTTAGTTGTTTTAAATACTGTATATAACGCGGTTGATTTACAGAGAGTTGAAAAACCGACCATCGACACACAGGCGACCTCTGGGCCGAAAGTACACAACCCAGAATTACCACCTCCAGCGTCAAGGAAGCCGGAGCACGCTGGTGTACAGTGGGCTGCCGCAGACCAGGCGCAATTAGAAATAAATATTAATTTATTTCTTGCAGAAGCGTTTAGTTAAGAAGTTCCTTTTATTTTACCAGAATACTTTTTATTTTTTACTTTGATTTATTGTAACCATTAATATTTTGTTTAAATATATGTATTAAACCGAGGTAAGGTATTGTTTAATAGGTATATGAGTCTAAAAGCAATCCACCCCTACTCCCTGACCTAGCCGAGGTAAACACAAAATAATTAGTAAGCTATCCTTAAAAGAGAACCTGTGCTCATCCCAAAAAAAGGGGCTTACAAAATGGCGCCCAACGTGGGGCTAGAAATAGTCATCCCTATCCTGTAGACTTAAATATAACTATTAAATATAACCAGGTAAAAATACATGTAACCGAACTAATTTTATTTTACAATTTTCCAGAAGAACGAGTCCAGAACATCAAAAATTAATTTTTTATTACAGATACATAACCTGCAGTACCAGGATATCCCTGATGTAATTTACAGATTACAACACCAGTAACTTAATTTTAATTTTACAGAAATTAGGTATTCCAGACAAGATTCCAGATTGGTCGTAAATAGCAACCAATATAATTAATAATTATTAATCTATTTCAGAGATTGAATTATTGTTGTAAAAGTAATTTAAACATTAATTCCAGCTTAAAACTAATACAGTTTTGTTTCAGAAACTAAAATCAAATTTACATTTGTTACAGGAAAATTAAAATTAATAGTTTATACATAAAATAATATTTCTTTTCCAGTTATTTAAATAATTGTGTAAAACCATTAAACCTGCCAGCAAACACTTCACCAAAATGAGTACATCAAAAGCACAGAAGATATTCGTGTCAGCTGGGTGTACGAACTCAGAAAGATGCACTTATTGAAGAAGCAAGAAAGTATCGCCTGACCCTTCGGGAAATGTAGAAGAGTTAAGAACTCGTCTAACACACTTCTTACGTACTGGAGAAGGTACCATAATACAACCAGCAGCCGCTCCATTAATTCCTGAAACCTTATTTTCATTACCGTCAAATTCACCACCAGAGATGTTACCTGTAGAACCCATAAATAAAAGTGCAGCGACCTGCGATCGCGTACGCAAATGGGGCCTCAAATATGATGGTGTAGGAGATCCATTATCGTTCTTGGAAAGAATCCAAGAGTTACAAACATGCTACCAGATACCCGGACAAGAATTGCTGTTAGCCCTTCCTGAGCTATTTAAAGAAAATGCCCTCTTGTGGTACCGAAACAACCGAATTCACTGGCAAACTTGGGATCAATTTCTATATTCATTTCAGCTACAATTTCTACCACCTAGATATCACAGCCGTCTCGAAGAAGAAATTAGAAATCGCGTGCAACGTCCTAAAGAGAAGGCACTTGATTTCGTAACTGCCATCTCAACCCTGATGCGTAGGCATGGAAGGATGTCCGATACTGCCCAAATGGAAAGAATTTATGATAATCTAAGAACAGAATATAAATTCTACATTAGGCAACAAGATTTTAACAACTTATCTGAACTCCTGGCCATGACGAATCAGTACGAAATGCTGCCTCATCGTACTCACAGCCCTCCTGTAAACTTGTAGTCCCAGTCGTGTACATTTCAGCAGCGTGACTATGCCATCAGCCACCGCTGCCCCGAACACCAGACCTGAAAGGTTAGAAATTAAAACCGGAAACCCGTATCAATAATATAGTATAATTCACCCGAAGAGAGGGAGGTATGTAACGAGCCAGGATTGAGTAAGATAAATTAATTATTATTTTAATAAAAATTATTAAGATAATGTTTTAATAATAATTCATTTTTATTCCAGTGCCAGATAAAGGTAAATAATCAGCACTTTTGCGTGCGCACCAGTACCCCACTTGCACGATGTGCAGAATCGCTGCGACATTTCCTACCATAAACCCCGCTCATTCGCAAGGTTTATAAGCGAAAACTTTAACATTTCCTTTGGATTGTGTTGTAGAACGCTTCTCTGCAACACTCTCTCTCCTGCCTGTCCGTTTGTAATAATTTATTATTACACCTGAAACTTCTATCTGTGGAACGCTTCTCTACAGATATTCTCCTGCCTGCCTGTTTTGTAATAATTTATTATTACACCTGAAACTTCTATTTGTAGAACGCATCTCTGCAAATATACTCTCCTGCCTGCCTGTTTGTAATAATTTATTTATTACACATAAATTTCTCTATTCGAGAACATAACCGCCTGACAGCTCTTAAAGCAATTTCAATTAAATTTAAATAGAATTCAAATACTCCGAAGTATAACCGATTTTTATGAAAATAGTTGTAATACCTAGAAATTCCTATTAACCAACCATCCTTAAGAAAGTAATTGACGTCAATGAGGATTTGCGTATTATACTGATCTTCGGTAGATTGACTGGTTAAGACCGGCGATCACCTGGATTATTATAGGGCTTCTCCTAGTAAATGAGGCTTTAAGCAACGTCTGGAAGTTCAAATCGAGCGCTATAACCTCCAAAAACGGCAATTACCACGTCCATCCTGAACCACCTGTATAAAGTTCTACATATTCATAGTGTCCGTTATAACTTTGAATAAGTAGAATCCTAGAATTTGCTGATTTAGCTCGAGCTCCTGCTTGGCTATCAACACGTAAAATTGAGCTATCCTGAAACACCTGTATAAGTTCTATATATTCACAGTGTCCGTAATAACTTTGAATAAATAGGATCTCTAAGATTCGTTAATTTAGACTATTGAGCCCATTGGCTTGGCTATTAACGAAATTATAAACGAACAACCAATATATCCTGAACCTCCTGTATATAATTCTATATATTCGAAGCGTCCGTTACAGCTTTGAATAAATAGAATCACTAGAATTTGTTGATTTAGCTCGAGCTCCCTTGGCTATCAACACTTATAATTTACTTCCCTGTATATCACAAAATATACCGGAATATCCTAATCCCAATTTGTTACCGAAAACCAACCTGAATTGAGTAAAATATTACATTTATACAACTAAAAGTAAATTTTACGTTTTACTTCAAGTAAAAGAATTTCTATTTCACAATAAGAAATCCATTATATTAATTAGAATAAGGCCATTTATTCTGCTTTAAGAATTAAAAACTTTAAGATAAATATACTTAAGGAAAATAAAAAGGGAAAACCCAATTTCGCAAATACGTATTCACATTTGATTAGTGTAAAGAATCATCCTCTTTATACCAATAAAACGAAGGTCGCGTTACCTTGTAAAGTAGTGAATGAACTCATCAATATTTTCAACAACACCTGGTTGACAATATTCCTGAATCACGTAAACATTTCAAACCGTAAATTGCGAATTCCAAAACATTGAATAACCACTTGTAGATATTTTGATTGTATATAGTATTTATAGTTAATTAGAATTTCCCTTAGACATTGTGTACAAACCCCAAAAATTAAATACATAACACACAACCGTTGCCTAACACAAAATTGTATTAACACAAATCGTGTACATACCAAAACCTGTGTTGGTTCTGCTTTTCGTTAACCTGTTCCGAATTGCAAAACGTTACTTAAGAAATAAGTAATAAAGAGCCAGTCCCTGATAGAAATTTGAATTACGCTTAACCTCAATTCAAACACATTTTCTTAAATACTAATTAAACTAAATCAGAATAAACTTACCTGGCAAAAACACAGTAATCCTCCTTGAAATTGTACACACACCCTTGTATTATTTACACCTGAACACGTTATAATTTTGTTTAGAAATAAACAAAATCCACCATTTATTTAGTTGTTTTAAATACTGTATATAACGCGGTTGATTTACAGAGAGTTGAAAAACCGACCATCGACACACAGGCGACCTCTGGGCCGAAAGTACACAACCCAGAATTACCACCTCCAGCGTCAAGGAAGCCGGAGCACGCTGGTGTACAGTGGGCTGCCGCAGACCAGGCGCAATTAGAAATAAATATTAATTTATTTCTTGCAGAAGCGTTTAGTTAAGAAGTTCCTTTTATTTTACCAGAATACTTTTTATTTTTTACTTTGATTTATTGTAACCATTAATATTTTGTTTAAATATATGTATTAAACCGAGGTAAGGTATTGTTTAATAGGTATATGAGTCTAAAAGCAATCCACCCCTACTCCCTGACCTAGCCGAGGTAAACACAAAATAATTAGTAAGCTATCCTTAAAAGAGAACCTGTGCTCATCCCAAAAAAAGGGGCTTACAATGGCATTCGCGAAAGGACTGTTGATGCATTAATGTTACATGTTCGTAGAATTTGGGAAAGTTTTTGTTTTGGAAACCTTTGCCAAATTTTAACGGCCAGCATGCGTCGAAGAATGCAGGCTTGTGTTGAAAATGAAGGATTTTATATTAATTATTAAACTATGATTAGATAGTATTATTTTGTTCTATGTGTTTCCTGATTGCTTTTAGTTAAATCGTTAACTCTGTTGTAATGCTAATAATAATACATAATAAATATAAAAGGTAGAAAGAATTCTATTTTTTAAATTTAATTTCCATTTTTATCGTTGGAAAAAGAAAAGGAATTTGGTAAGTTCAAAAACAGTTTTTTATTTTTTAATTGAAAAACTGCCACTTTTATATCAATTCGATTTTTAGTGGTACTTGTCAATGATCTATAGAGTTGAAGGATTTTTTATATTTAAATCACAGTGAATGGAAAATTATATGCCAAATAACGTGTTTTTTATTTTATCAATTAGGACGCTTTTTAATTTCAATTACATCTTTAATAATAATACGATTTCATAAATATTCCTCTTTTGCTAGTAGTGTTTTGAATAAAAAAAACAAGCACCATGCTATCATGGAACACCCTGTATATCATTACATTTTTGGATAACCTAATGAATAAGCTTTTCAACGATATATATATATATATATATATATATATATATATATATATATATATATATATATATTTGGTTTATTATCTAAGTTGAGACAAATTAGTCCAAGGATATGATTAAGCTAGGTATAAGCTTTGAAAAGATGTACACGTTTTATTGATATATTGAATAGGGGAGAAAAGACTCCGTGTGAAACTTTAGCATGTTCAACGTACATCAATTCTCTTATTTCAAATGGAACACCCTGTATATTTTGATATGGCCGAATAGTACTCTTTAAGACCTAACTTTTAATTAAGTACATTGATACCGCTAAAACTTATAGTTTTTAAAATATCTCCATTTTTTAAATTTTTCTATAATTTTGTATAACGTAACGATTTACTAGAGTGTCATGATTTCAAGTCACAATACCAGATTAGTAATAGTAATAATTAATTTTATTATATTTTTAACAATAAACTAAACAATGTAATATTGAAATAATAAACAAACAATTAACAAGAATAAGACGTAGGTAAGTCAAACATATGCAAATGTGCATTTAAAAAAATTATAAATAAGGTTCAAACACGCCTCCTCTTTTCTCAATGCAGTGATTCAATCGTTGGCTGTAGGAACGTAAATTATGCAACATTTGGTAGGTTACATTACGAAACGCTTGTTGAATTCTTTCCCTCATATTTTCTGCAGTAGTCGGTAATGTTCTATAAACTTCATTTTTAATGTAGCCCCATAAAAAATAGTCCATGAAAGTCAGATCGGGTGATCTAGTTGGCCACCTGATAGGCCCATAACGACCTATCCAACGATCAGGAAATTGCTGATTTAAAAAATTCCGTCACATCACGAGCCGAATGTGCAGGAACGCCAACTTGTTGGAACTATATTTCCTCATTAGCGAATGGGATGTTCTCTTCAATCCATGGTAGCACGTTGGGTCGCAATAAATTTAAATAATTTACTGCATTTAAATTGCTTTCCAAAAAATAGGGTCCTAATAATCTAATACCAGCCCAAACATTGAGACTCCATCGATGCTGACTGTTTCTGTATCTAATTATATGTGGATTTTCCATGGTGTAATAATGACAATTATGTCTATTTACAAAATAATTGTTATGAAAAGTAGTCTGTCATAACTGTATTAAAAAAATTATGTTGTTGCAATCCCAAAGACAGTAATTTAATCTATTTTCAAAATCATGTTGATCCAATGCCTGGTGGAGTTGGATCTTGTATGGATGGTATTTATATTCATTAATTGTGTATTGTTGATTTCTGTAAATCATGATCCACTGCAATTTTTCTAATACTTATTTGAGGGTTTTCTTGTATAGCTTGAAGCACCACTAGTTGAGTTTCCTCGTTGTTTACAGGTTTTGGACAATTGTTCTTTTTATATGCAATCGATCCTATTTCCACAAATCTACTTTTTAAAATTTTCAAGAATTCGTTCATCTGGAAATTTTTGCTTATAAATTCTAGAAGCAAGTAAACAATTACCTTGGGCTTCTCCTATTATGTAAATCATTTAAATGAATTCGTTCTACGTAAAATTTAGAGTTAACTTCTCTTAATTTAAGTTTTCTTCTAAATACAAATGTAGTGAAAAAGTAGTTTTGAAAGAAATCAAGTTAAAATACACCTAATTGACATATTAAAATTTTGTTTTATTGTTTTTAAATCATGGCACTCTATTAAATCGTTACGTTATAAAATAATTATAGAAAAATTAAAAAAAATGGAAATAATTTAAAAACTATTTGAAATAAGAGAATTGATGTACGTTGAACATGCTAAAGTTTTACATGGAGCCTTCTCTCCCCGATTCAATATATCAATAAAACGTTTACACCTTTTCAAAGCCTATACCTAGCCTAATTATATCCCTGAACTAATTTGTCTCAACTTAGATAATAAACCAAGAATTAATTTTTATTGTTAATCTTATATTCAGGAAAAAATATATTTTTGTTTAATAACTTGGCAACGTTGCATTTCATATGTACAAATGTATACATCGTTGAAAAGCTTATTCATTAGGCTATCCAAAAATGTAATGATATACAGGGTGTTCCATTTAAAATAAAAAAGTTGATACCCCCCCTACTTTTACGAATCACCCTGTAGGTGCTAAAATATTTTTAAGTTATACACGTATGGGAACCATATAACTTTTGTATACATGATTTTAATGAAAAATCAACAACGAAGCCACAATCATCCGTCGCGTGTCACGACACCCGGTATAACAGATTTTCAGTTTCGAATCAGGCATTACGTATTTTCATAAGAATTCTTTCATTAACAAACTGGTTGTCTAAGAGAATACCTACGTGTCCGTAATATAATGTAAAATTTACCCGACTATTACAATACGTTCTTGGTTATTGCTAACATTTAAAGGGTGTCCAACATTTCTACGTTAGATCGCTTCGGGGCTTTTCATTGACGTGGGTGTACTTTCTGGTCAACTAAACATTACTTGTCTAATAACTAGATACTGCCAAAGAATTATCCATTACAAATGAAACGATTAAATCTAATAAACGTTATTACGTTATTACAAAGTAAGTATGCATAATATATAAAAAAAAGCATAACATGTTCTTACAAAATAAGAAATTAAAGAATTATGTATGTTGTTACAAATTAAGCATTTTAAAAACTACTATTACAAAATGCAAAGCAAAGATTATAAATTTTAAAATTTATTTTGGATCCATATTTCTAACCTAAAAGAGAATTTACAAAAAATAAAATTTTGGCTAAAATATTAATACATATCTATTTTTACAAATACAACCAGCAATATTGCCTTGAAAAAAAAACAGATTTTACTAACGAGTAACGCAGTAAAAAGAAATTAATACTCAACTACAAACAATATTGTCAAGTATAAATCTGATTTGTGGATTTGCTAAAATAAATGTTTTTGTGTGATTGAGTATACATCTTGCTGCTTCAAATATTTCAAGTAAAATTCTTTTAGTTTACTTATTTTCCGACTATCTTGTTTGCTTCGGTTAGCTATATATTATTGTATGCAAAATATCTATACTTATAGCACATAATTTATGTTATGAGATGGCACTTGTCATGGGAGTTTCGGGTGCTTGTCAGTCTGTAGAGCTATTCGAACTCATTCTTACTAATGTTGATATCCAAGATCACATTATATATGTTAATATTCCAAACACCGAAACAAACATCGCCAGGAACTTCGTGAGAACCGATGTTTCGTGTGTGTACCATCAAGAATCAAGCGACCTCAACATACAACTTGCGATCGTTTTTTCATGACGTTCAGGGCTGGAAAATGTATCATCCAAATGGACGTAATCAGTTTGGTGTATTTCCGTCAAAAATAGCAGAGTGTCTTCGATTTGACAATGCTAGATAAGTAGAACCGAGACACAATCCCCTCCACTTTTTGTGACATCAAAATCCCCGCCCTCTGCAGCCCACGTGGCCGTGACGTCATATGCCACGCCCCCAATGAGTGGGTGGGGATGGGCGGGGCTCTCGTCAGTCATCTAGTCGGCCATCTCGTCGATTAAGGCCATTCTGGCATGGGTCTTCGGAACTTGTATTAAGATCTGCGCCCCCTTGTCGTGGCCCCTTTGACTGAAAATAGTATTTTAATAAGGGGACCTTGTAAGACAGGTATATGAGCTTGTGTTAGGGTTTTCGCCCCTTTGCCAGGGCTCCCTGACGGTAACTAGTATTCTAATAAAGGGGACTCATATTATCTCGTAAGACATCTATAAGAACTTGTGTTAGGGTCTTCGCCGCTTTGTCGTGGTCCTCTTGGCGGGAAACTTGAATTTGTGGCGCCATCTAGTGATGTATTTCTAGGACTAATGAATGTTTTCTGTAATAAAGGTGGTGGCTGCATCTAACGGAACTTTTTTTGCGCGAAATTTGAATTTGATTGTGTTGCCATCTAGTGGTGTATGGACTAATGAAAGTTTTCTGTAATAGAGGTGGCTCCATCTAGACGCATATTTTTAAAAGTACATGAATGTCCCTGCAATCGTTAAGGCAGGAAATTTGAAATAGTGTTTCTGTAATAGAGTTCGATTATCGATAATAAAAGGGTTTTTGTTTTAATTGTAAATAAAAAGATGAAGAGGTTTTCAATAATTTATTACAAGTAATAATAATATTTTTAGGATTATATTTCATGTATCATTAGCATCAGCATCAGCATCATTTCATTAAATAAAGTAAATAAATAAAACAATGTTTTAAACCAGAAACAATCACTTACCCTTAATCAGCCAAATCAACCTCGATAAAATCAATTAATCAAGTCATTTACTCAATCCAAATACATAAACAGATTCATAATTACATCCCAATTTAAATCTAAAGGTAGTATCGAAATAAATTCCAGATGTTGAAGTAATATCGACTTCTATGAAAACATCGTGGTTATTTCCAGTAATAAAAGGATAAATCTCGCCACTTGAGTGCTTTTTATGACGGCTCTTAAAATTATTTGACACATGTGTTGCATAGTATTTTTAAGATGGTCATTACAAGATCTGCCTTATCGGAAACACCCCTGTCAAAAAGGACCTTAGATTTATAGGCAAGCCTAAACGTCATAATACGTTATTAAAAATGAAAAAAATGAGAATTGAAATATTTTACATACATGATCTGCTTTATTGGAAACAGCTCTGTCAAAAGGGGCCTTAGATTTATAAACAAGTCTGCACGTCATAAGGCGTTATTGAAAATAGAAAAATGCCTGAGAGGTAAATAAGCAAGCCTACTTTCATTTCTAATTCTGATAATACACCAGCGATTTGACTCTGAGATAAAAAAATATCAGGCCTTAGCTATCGCAAACCACAATTAGTTAGAAGTGTGGTGTAGTTGAATAAATACATTGCGTAAGACTTTATAATTAAAATATTTTACATACAAGATCAGCCTTATCGGAAACAGGCCTGTCAAAAAGGGTCTTAGATTTATAAACAAGCTTGAACGTTCTAAGTTAGTTCTTGAAAGTGGAATGTTGGGGGAGAAATAAGCAAGCCAACTTTCATTTTCTAATCACGGTAATACACCGGTGATTTGAAACTAACACAGATTTCACCCCCTAAGGCAGGGCCCTAGATTTATAAACATAGGTTAGGTCAATACACGTACAATATTAGGTTAGATTAATAAACGCACGGTTTAGCTTAGGCCAATGTTCGCGCGTAAGTATTGACCTAACCTAAACCGAGAGAGAGAGAGAGAGGAGTGAGATGAGTGAGACGAGAGAGCACGATCAATTTCTATAACAGAAAACATTCGCTAGTTTAAAAATACTCCACTAGTCGGCGATACAGACAAACTCAAATTTCGCTCAAAAATATACCACTAGGTGGAGCGCAGCTCTCTCATCTCGCTCGTCTCCATGGTCTCACTCGTCTCACTCATCTCGCTCGTCTCTCCCAGTTTAGGTTAGGTCAATACTCACGCGCGAGCATTGGCCTAACCGAGAAGTTCTTTCAATACAGCACTGGTAAGTGATTGTTTCTGGCTTTAACTCTTATTTTATTTATTTACTTTATCTAATTTCCTGTACAGGTTTTAATGTTATGCTAGAACAGACCAATTACTGTTAAAGTTAAAAAGATTAAAATGGGATGTGGAAATTTATGGTGTTCAAAGTAAACTACAAAAGATGTGTCTGAATATTCGCAACAGCAAACGAATCAAGAGATTGATCTTACCAATAAAATAATGAATTACCTGTATAGATTCTTTAATGGTATGTTATAATTACAGCTAAGTATTTGTCTACTCTAAATGCAGACACATCATTGGTTTCACGTTCGTAACTTTCAAACTGTGATTTTATCAAGAATCTAAAATGAATTCGCCGTGTTATGAACTCACAATCGAACATATTCGAAATTTTAAGGATTTAAGAGTAAATTATTATTGCATAACAACCCCAGAAGATGAATTTACAGAAGATGCGTCTGCGAGAGAGATCAAAGTTAATACCGACACAGACTCCGGGAAGTCAGATGACAAGGAAGATCTAACAGATCGGGAGGGTAATGATGATGCTGATGCTTCGATACAGGTGATGTAATCCTAAAAATATTATTATTACTTGTAATAAATTATTGAAAACTTCATCTTTTTATTTACAATACTTTTAATTACGACTCATAATTAAAACAAAAACCTTTTTATTATCGATAATCGAACTCTATTACAGAAACACTATTTCAAATTTCCTGCCTTAACAATTGCAGGGCCATGCATGTACTTTTATTAAAAATATACCGCTAAGTGAAGCCACTTCTATTACAGAAAACATTCATTAGTCCATACACCACGATCAAATTCAAATTTCGCGCAAGATATTCCGTTAGATGCAGCCACCACTTTTATTGCAGAAAACATTCATTAGTCCTAGAAATACACCACTAGATGGCGCCACAAACAAATTCAAATTTCCCGCCAAGCGGGCCACGACAAGGGGGCGAAGATCCTAACACAAGTTCTTATACATGTCTTATGAGACAGTATGAGACCCCCTTATTTGAATACTATTTACCGTCAGGGGGCCCTGGGAAATGGGCGAAGACCCAAACACAAGTTCCTATACCTGTCTTACAAAGCCCCTTTATTAGAAAACTATTTTCAGTCAAGGGGACCACGACAAGGGGGCGCAGACCTTAACACAAGTTCCGAAGACCCATGCCAAAATGGCCTTAATCGACAAGATGGCCGGCAAGATGGTCGATAAGATGGCTGATAAGATGGCTGACAAGATGGCTGACAAGATGGCTTACGAGATGACAGGCAAGAGTCCCGCCCATCCCCACCCATAGGCGTGGCCTATGACGTCACGGCCGCGTGGGCGGACAGAGGGCGGGGTTTGTGATGTCACAAAAAGTGGAGGTGATGGTGTCTCGGCTCTACTTAGATGCTACACAGAACTGTGCTTCCGCCGGTCTTCTGACAATCTGTTTGCAAATAAGGAACCAGATTTTCTGAGTATGAAGTGTCATGGAGGTTGGTCAAGTTTTGCAGTAGCTGAAGAAAAAAATGAACCGAACTTTCATGAAA